>DF240515.1:0-50560 GCA_000507305.1 Breviolum minutum Mf 1.05b.01 | reverse complement strand
CCATCATATTCTCAATGACAACCCTCACCTGACAACCTCCACCCAACATGTCATGGTGGGGATCACTCGAAGTAAAGTAATTCGTTTTTTTTTGCTTTCGGCAGGTGTGGCACTGTTGATCTGTACTTCCCAGTTGATTCAGATGATGGTATATATGTTTTATCCAATGAGGATGTTGAGTGCTAGGATGTGAATATGCTGCATCCATAGATACAAGGCACGAACTAGTTGCGTTGAACATGGCCCTGATTCTGTTCAGTAGGGTACTGATCATTTCTATATAAGCAGTCATTACCAGTTGATGATCATCATTGGTTTGACGTTGAATTCATGTTTGAACCATGGGCATTCAATCATGCTTTCAGCTTCGGTTCTGGTAAATGTCGACTGCGTGGGGGCAGTAGTGATGCAGTTTGTGTCCTGGGGTTTCCCTGACCCCAAAGCTCGGAGGGACGAAAAATCATTCCCATGACGGATCCATGGGATGATTTTATATTTACCTACATGAATGGTTGATCTTTATGGTGAATGTACATGGTATATCTTGATATACCATACATGGATCCTGTGGGATTTATAGAAGTGTTAACATCTTTCTACCTCTCTTCACTAGACTGTGTTGATGCATGGAAGGGAGCCAAGGAAGTATATCAGGTATCAAGATTTCCCTGCATTTTAGGGAGCTAAAGGAGTTTACTCCATGATTCCCAATGCAAATCTTAGGAAAGATATTTCTCCACCCCAACAGGATCCATGAGAACTGGCACATTTACCTAACATGAGTGGTTAATTCCCAATGCGCATCATAGTCCCTTTATTCCCCCAGATTTCACGTGGCACAACCTGGAAGCAGGCATGTCCCATGACCACCTACCCGGACAACTTTCAGGCGTGGGAACTGTGCCTATCAAGCCACCATGGCGAAAGATAAGCTAAAATAGGATTTTTGGCTCGGTATGGCCGGGTCAGTTTGGAGTATGTGATATTTTTTTCTAGGTGGTGGCAACTCAAATATTTTTTTTTCACCCCGATCCCTGGGGAAATGATCCAATTTGACTAATATTTGTCAAATGGGTTGAAACCACCAACTAGTTTTCATAGTCCCGAAAACTACCCTCCCCAAGTTTAACAACAAAAGTTCTGAAAAGTTACCAAAACCCAGTAGGAAAGTAGTCTTCCAACCATCATTTTTCAGGGGCCATGTTGAACTTCGGGTGGATAGCGGCTGGAACTGGCTGGCACGTGAAAAATACACCCCAACGGAAAAGGAGAACCATATCATATTGTTTGCTAATTTGATATAGATGATATAGCATGATTGACAAACATACCTTTCTGTGTAAGATAATGTTATTAGATATTTGACATTCATGACCTGTATGCGCACATCTAGCTCAGGGGGATGCCAGTTTGTGGTGTTGAAGGGAGGCATGTCTGCACTTGTTTTTTTGCTTGACCCATTATTGGAGAAATCGGATCTCATGCCTTTCGTTTGGCTCATGCATCCCACCTAAAAGGTCCATCAAGAATCCACTTTACAAACGGACCCGGGAACTCAGGAAGTTGCGATCGAGTTATTAGATACTCAGGGTTTTTTCGGGGTCCGAACTTCAGTAGGTCCGACCGTTGGAGATTTCTTGGAGAGTTGAAAACCTTGTTGAAGTCAACAATCCTTCGGTTTTTTCCAACCAACTCAAAGTTCGACCATTTTTCAGATCCAAAAACGTCCGATTTTTTTCCAAGACTTGGGAGTCAGAGGTCACAGCTGGACTTGGTGGACTTGTTCCGGCAACGCTTTTTGTGTTTAGCCAAGTGTTGGGTCGAAAACGGATTTGAGCACCACCGCCACCTCAGGTGTGTCATAGTTGCAGCGTGGCTGGATGTCAATCCTGTAGCAAGGAAGGATGCGAGGACGGTAACGAGCGTTGCGGAAATTGCGACGTCAGAGTCATGTTTTTTTGCTTCATGGAAACTTTTTCATATGATAATTCTTTGTTTGGTTGGGGTACCGGGACACTACTAACTGCTTGATATTGTGTAGTTGATTACTGTATTTGATTGCTTGCTTGATTGATTGATTGATTGACTGATTGACTGATTGACTGATTGATTGTGTTGTATGTGAGGAAGAGTCGTCATTATATGTGTTTTTACATGTACGTATTTACTGTATATATATTTATATATACACACACTACCTTTATATACTGTATATGTTTCATGTTTACGGCGATCTCCGTTGTATGTATGTAAGCAATTGATTAGCAACTCGAAGCTGGTTGTTTGTTGGATGTTTGTTTTCAATCCAATCCGACGCAACACATGTAAAGACCGTTGATACTCAGGAAAACATGTTGTTTCTATATATACATGCTTTTTGCCTATGTCTGTCAATTTCTCAGGAACATATTTTCTTCAGAGCACCTGTGTTTTTACCAGTTTTCTGCTGGACATGTAACATAGGGACTTGAGGTGTTTAGTGTTTTTCGTTTGCTGGTCACTTGTCGTGCGTAGGAATGCATTTTACCTGCCACTCGCATCTTGCTTGAGCTGCACGAACTTTTGGGTGGACCTGGTGAGAATCAATGCTTCTCCATTTTCAGCTGGGCACTTAATGCAAAGAAAACCATGGCCAAAAGCCATGGCGTCGTCGTCGTTTGTTGCTGAACTGCAAGTCGAAGTTTCATTCGACCAACAAAAATGCAAAGACATGAGCAAACCGTGATGCAGAACTGTTTTTGGAGTGGGTTTTGGGTGTAAACACCTTCTCACATGATATTTGGAGCACTAGGGAAATGAAAGACGCAATGTGATACAACCGTGGCTCCTATATAGATATAGATGGAGTTATCGGGCCCCTATAAATTGCCTTGTAAAGTTTGTAAAGCAGTAACGCGGATCACTTACATCTGTAAGTGAAGTTTCAATCCTATTTCTAACTGGTAGGACCCCATATTGTATGGATGAGATGTCTCAAAAACTTTTCTCTTGTTGCAAGCAATTGTGCTGCCCTCCCGAGTCTTTGTCTATTTGTCCTTTGTGCTCTTCACTACGATGTCGGTGATGCTCATCATCTTAAGGCGCAACATTTTTTTGGTCAAATGGATGTCGGTCCTAAAAACTGGTTCACGGTCCCAAGAAACCTACGACGTTTGTTTGGTTGTTGGACAACATGTTTATATACGGCATAAAGTGTATGTTTTGCTTTGAGAAAGCACTCATGCACTGCATTTTCTCATGTGCCTTGTTGCTGCAAATTGCTTTGATTTCCCTATCACTACTTAAATCATCATTTCCGGTAAACCGAAGCCACAATGGAAATACTCAGGACTCAGACACCACTTTTTTTGCACCAGAAAATATACCTAAACATGGCGAGTTTCCCACGCCAGATTTTGTTTGATCACAGGAGGCTAACCTCTCATATTCGCAGAGCTTGAAGGGGGTTGGGGACGGTGGATTTCCCCACTGTCACTATACAATTGAAACTTTTTTGCAGCCAAAAGCACCTCAAGTTTGTGTTGGTTTATGGCACCTAAAGGTCTCATTATCCTGTGGTGAAGGTGGTGAAAGCATGACAACATGTGATAGAAAGAAGCTCAAATCAGAAGCATTCTTTGTTGCTTAGCCGTCTCCAAGTTCGTAACTAGTTGGACTGCCAGCACTTTCGGCCAGATGAGGCGGTCAGACGCAACCAGAATGGTCCACATTCCAATGTTTCTTGTAAGTTCCATTCGTCCAACTTTCTGGGGTGTATGCAGGTGTTTCCTGGTTTAGGGAATGATGTTTTTTTTTCGTGTTACCCTCCCTGAAACTAACATAGCCCCTGAAAATAGACCCCCAGAAAAGGATATTCCTATTGGAAACCAGCATTGTTGGGGGCTACAGGTATGTTACGCTCCCTGAACTAACATAGACCCTAAAAATGGATGGTTGGAATACTACTTTCCTATTGGGGAGGCCTATTTTCAGAGGCTATGTTAGTTTCAGGGAGGGTAGTTTCAGGGAGGGTATATTGTTTTTTTTGGAGTTGTTAAACAATTTTTCCATGAAATCCAAAGCCTCACAATTCTCATCCTTTCATCGACTTGAGGTTCCTATGTTTAAGCCTTGGCTCAGCGAAAAGTCCAGGTGCAGCCAGATGTTCATCGGAAAAAAAAAGCAAATGAAGGGATTTCCAGGCGAACCTCACACCGGAGTTTTTTGACGCCCCCAAACGGTGGTGAAGAATAAGGGAATTCCCCTGGATCTTCAGGGAAATCTAGTTTTTTTCTTTAAATATGATGCCAGCAGCTTCTTCAAGTCGTGACCCGGATTGATTCCCTCACGTTTTCAGCCATGAAAAGGTCATTACTTATAGGTCCAAACGAGGTCACGACGTGAAGGAACCTGGTATACAATCTCACTTTGGCAACACTTTTGCATGCCCAGTCAGATCTGTAATTCATGAATTCATAGTATCATCATAATACTGATCGCATCGTTTGAACCTGGCATCACCCGGGTCCACTCAGAAAACAGCATTTTGAGATGAACTATAGTGCTTTCCAGTTATTTGGCCTGACTTTTTGTCACCTTGTACTACCTTTTGGGTTTGTTTTAGTCTAAATTATAGCGGCGTCACATGAGGAATTTCAGAAAAAACATGTAGCTAACACATGCGAAAACAGGTTCGTGAAATATGTTTGATTCAGATAGTATGTTTTACACATCTCAAGCCATCTCAATCTATCAATATGTATGTATTTCGTCAATACAAAGCCCTCAAGTGAGCGACGAATAGAAGCCTCCTCGATTGATGTAACTATACATGATGAAATCCTACCTCTATTATACGAGGAAATGTGGAGATTCAACTAGGAAAGAGGAAATCTTATACCTTTATAATAGGACATGTGAACTCGACCATGAAATGGAAACTTGGAAAACGAGATTGGATTCCCGTTTTTTTTGTTCATTAGCTATACTTGGAGGATCATCCCACTTAGTAAGTAGTTAATAACCACCATGTATAAGGCATTTAAGCCATTTGGAAGAGGAACAACCCTACTTAGGGACTTACTAACCATGGTTATTATCCACTTACAAGTCCTGGGATGATCCTCCAAGCAGTGACCACGGCAGGCGCTTTGGAGCATTGCTTGGCCCACCGACGTCGCGCCAAAGTGCGGAACTATCATGTGCGCAACCACGCCGATCGACGAGTCAGGGGGGAAGTAACGTAGGTGTTTCCTTAGTAAGGACCATGGAAAGGTGGAACTAAGCAGTGCTGGGTGGTGGTTTCAAATATTTTATGTTTTTGATATTTTTTGATTTTCACCCTTACTTGGGGAAATGATCCAATTGGATCCAAGTGGGTTGAAACTACCACCTAAAGTGGTTTGAGGGAAGCGTTGCTAGGCATGAAGGATTATGATTAGGGTTTCTATTTCCGTTGACGGGAACCCGGCGGCCGTTAGTGTACCCAATCATTGATGAACAGACTCCAAATTGGAAGGTGTTCGCTGCTTTTTCTTTACCAGTCAATTCTAAAACAAGAGGTTAATGGAGGTCATCATTATTGGAAACTGCTGAACACGCCTTGAAGTTTCTTGTGATCGAAAAATATGGAAGACCTGTACGTAGTTTGTTGTGCCCTCCATGAAACAAACATAGATCATAGCGTCCCGAAGAATGGGGGTTGAAAGATCAGTTCTCGTTTTGGGATAGCTTCTTGGCAAGTGCTGTGTTATTCTTTGGCAAGTGTATGTTATTTCTAATATGTTTTTTTCCAAAGAAGCACCTGGGTACCCTTGAAAAGGCTCCCTTGAATGTGATTGTACTTTACGAGATATTGCCGTGTAATGATCCAAGAACCCGTGTATACAGAAAGTGCGTGTATGTCTTGGATGTGGCCCCTCCCAGTAACAGTGACCACCAGGATTAATTATATGGTTTGTAAGGAATCCCTATAAACCTTCGTTTACCAATGCTACCGGGAGGAGGCCACACCCAATGTATGTCCGCTTCGGGTGTGATTGTGATTGTGTTTTTTTCTCCTACTTTTTTGTCGGCCTTCAACATGCCTGGTGGGACCTGTACAGGTACCAGGGAATACGCGGGAAGCCCCAGCAGATCACCTGGACACATAAAGTGGATGCTTCTTAAGGAACCACGGGGTACTTTTAAGGGTGACCTTGGATATGCCAATGATATGCATGCAGGAAAACTTCCTTATATGGCTTGGTGGTTGCATTTGCGACTGAGCTAACTATCTAAGAATCTAGGAGCTATGCCAGGGATCAGGCAAGTAGAAAAGAATCATTGTAAGTCCTGGATTCTATCCTCTTATGTGTGACCATACTTTATAATAGATGGCACTCTATTTCCATTTGCAGAGCTATGAATTCCAACGGCGTCACACCACATCTATACTGTATATATACATATAGAGAGTTACAGATCACCATTGATGGATTGAAAGGCGAGCACATCATTCAATTCATTCAATTCATGTTTGGTTGGTCCCTGGTTTTTGTTTGCTTGTGGGGTTCAGTATTCACGGCCAGACGATACTGTTGATGGAAGAAACCCTGCAAGACAGTTGTTAAAATCATATGGATAATGCATCACAACTACTTGAACATACATGAAATCAAACATAACCCTAAGGATCCAGATATGTCCTAAGAATCGGGATTTCCAATATAATTCTGGGGTGGGATGTTTCGACCATTAATCCTACGAATTTTGGGAGGGGTCTGGATTCTTATGGTAACATCACATGCATGTCTATCCATTTCGAATAGGTTTTTGTTTCATATTCAAATTGTATCAAGGCTCTTCACCTCAATTTGCTTTTTTCGCGGATGTGGTGTATACTCAACTCTCAACGTTCGTTTGGGGCATCTGACCTTTTTTGAACTCCCAACAAATTTATTTTGGATTTGGGAAGGCTTCGATTTGTTGCCCATCAGGAATCAAAAAATTGCGCTATGAAGATGATGGACGGATAATTTAGGATGGTATACCGCTGGAGATGGGAAGGCTTAGCTAGGTGGTGGTTTCATTTTTTTGCTTAAAATATGTTCATCCCGAAATTTGGGGAAGATGAACCCATTTTGACGAGCATATTTTTCGAAGGGTTTGGTTCAACCACCAACTAGTTAGGCTTATGGAAAGATTCTTTGAAATGATCGAAAAAAAGGTAATTCAGCTTGTGGAATGATGCGAGTTTAAGCCATACCTGCCCGCACCTCCCTTATTCTTTATCGACTGCCGATGTTCCGATGAAGTCGAGGTTCTTCTCCTTTAGCACCAACGTCCAAAGGCCAAAGCTGATATGAAGATATGGAGAGAAATATTGTGCAACTCATTGTGTCATAATATGTTATATATTAAATATATAATATATTGTGTACATTCGATAGCAGAGTGATACACATCATATGATTAAGATGATATGATATGTAAATAATCGGAATGATTACAATAATCACGATTCTAATGTATATATAATGTATATATACATATACATGTTTGTTTAAACATATTCTGACAAGGGACTACACTGCTTTGCAACAGGGCTTCGTCGAATGAGCTAACCAGTATCGGGCATTCATGTTTTTTTCAGTGGCTTAAATGGGTAACCTGCTTGGAGATGTCCCCGGGACCTTACTGTTGGTACTTATAAAATACAGGGAAGGAGTGCTGGATTTTTAATGTTCAACCCGATCCCTAGGGAAACGATCCAATTAGATGAGCATATTTTTTAAATGGGTTGGTTCAACCACCAACTTGCGGGGCCATTAGCTCCAAACTCACTTGTCCGAAACCTGGTTTCTTTCAAGCTGTTTTGCCACACTTTGGATTATTACACCCAGGTTTTTTCTATTTTGTTTCATTCCATTCTGGCCCCACATATCCGCGCAAAAATAACACTACCTGTGTGTATACTCAAGTAAACACTTATATATATATATATTTACATTACACATATATATATATATATACACAGTATTTAAATCATCACATACACACATATCTTTTTGTTGAGTGAAATTCAGCCAAGTAGAGATTTTTTGGCAACAACAAAACAACTTCAAAGACGCAACATAAAAAAATCCCCACGGCCAAAGACCACGAAGCACCAGGGAGAACATCTCGGGTCTGGGTTTGGCCCTCTACTTCCGGCACGTGGCCTTTCAGGTTTGGAGGGTTGGAGGGCATTCAAAACGGATAAGGTGGTGCCTTAAGGGTGCCTTACAGGTGCTTGATTTGTTGAATATGAAGTTATAAACCAGGTGGTGGCAACTCAAACATCTTCTATTTTCACCCCGATCCTTGGGGAAATGATCCAATTGGACTATATAAATTTTCAAATGGGTCCAAACCACCAGCCAGATCTAGAGAAGTGTTTGATTAACTGCAACGATGGTGACGTCGTTTTGTTTGGGGGGAGGAGAAGAAGAAAGAGGATGAAACCTTGAAACTGAGGAGCAGAATGTTTTTTGTTTGGGGTTGAACAACAACAACAACAACAACAACAACAACAAGTTCCTCAAGCCACATGTTTGTTGCCGAAACGCCGTGAGACTCGGCAGGTACTCCTCAGCACGGAAACTCAGCATGTTTTTGTTGGAGAGGCCTTCACCTTGTGTACAAGACATTTTTTTCCACCCACAAACTGTTTCTAGCTGTTCGGTTGTGAATGCCCGGATTCTGATTAGTCTTAGGAGGCGGTCCCATCAAAAAAGAAACAGCCACACGTTTAACTATATGGATGTTTCCAAAAAATAGGGATACCCCCCCCAAATCATCCATTTTAATAAGGCTTTCCATTATAAACCATCCATTTTGGGGTACCCCTCTTTTTGGAAACACCTATATATCGCTACATCATCTCATTTGGATCATCCTTGTCGATGTCAGCAGGTTTCTTCCTCATTGCGCTGTCAGCAGTTGGTATTGCTGGCTCGGACTTTGAAGAGGGTAGGTTTTCCCCCGAAAAACTCACATGGATTACCCAAAAAGATGGTTTGGAAAAGGTATATACCCCCCTTAATAAAAATGACCATGTTTGGTAATTATCTATGTTGGATTTTCGGGCTGTAGTGTTTCTAATGATGTGTTTGTTTTCTTGTAGTTTTTTTAATGATTTTTTTTTTGCCAGCAGCTATAAAGCTTCATATTGACCATCTTGCTGCCAGCAGCCAGGTTTTTTGCTGCCGCATTTGACGAAAGAAAGCGCGTTTTTGCCCAGTTTGATTCCTCCAAAAAAGCTTGGTGTGAATGCCCAGTCTGAAAAAGGACCTGTTTGGGTTAAAGAAGACCTTTGTTGCTGAGAATTGTGGCAAACTAGCCAGATTATCTTTTACTGGGTGGTGGTTTCACATGTGTTTTATATTTTTTCACCCCTACCAAATGGGTTGAAATCACCAACTAGTTCAGCTATTCATGTAAAATTGTAGATATTCAGAGACCTTTAGAGGATCCAGATCATTTTTTTGACATGCTAAGGTGACCAAAAATGTAGAAGGGTTTGGCGAAATGGGGATATTCTGATCCTAGGATCCCACGATTGCAAACCGCCAACAACCACCAATTCACTATTGGGTGTTCCATGGTATTCGTATGATCTATATATACAATTTGGGACCGACCCTATTTGTGAGCATTCCCATGTGTACTACCCAGAACATTTCTATATCCCAACGGACAAGTGGAGCAAAAACATGTAGATGTTGTGTTGGGTTTCACACAACCAGAAAAGAAAAACATTTCTCATGTAGAAGATACCATATCACATCCACTATAACATCAACAACATACATGTAGGCACATACAAAGAATCTCATTATAAAATCAACAATACCCAATAACGACGATATCATGTTTTGCTTGCATCTCTCATTGATTTAGATCCAAGAAACTCATCTCCCCAGGATTGGCGCAGGAGCTGCATGTGGTGGCCCTATTTGTGTGGAGCCTCAAGCGGTTTTTTCAACCAACGGAAGGGAGTCTTCCTGGGGAACTGGATGCCGAGGAAAGTGGGGCAATCCTAAGGGTTGCCATGATTCGCACACATGCGATGGTTCGCCCATTCCCAAATATTCAGGGCTGGGGGTACTTTTTCTACATTGCTGTATCAAGTGTAGGTGATGTTTCTGAGGTGAGAATCAAACATTGGTTCTTTGAGTCTTGGTGAAATTCCCATGATGGGTCATTAAGCAAATATCCCAACCTGGGTACAATATGTTGGTGCTCTCACTGTGGGATTGAATCATTTAAAATCGATTGTAATGTACATAGATTACACTCGCATATATGATACACATAACCTATAATATGACACAAATCACCTACTAGATATCAATCACCTATATTTAAATCGCCAATGGATACTATAATTCGTTTTTATATTTTTGAATATAGATTCCTACTGTAATATGTATACATATATATTTATAGATACTATAATAATCATATCTTTCAACGATGGGCCCACAACCCAGACCTCTACACAGCTGAAGGTCTTTTGCTTCGTCGCCACGGTACGATGGCTCTTCACCCAAGGGCGTGCTGCACGCGCGGAATATGAAGAGGCCGCAAGAATTGCTGTGAATTGGGGCTGGTGAAGAGATGGGAGGATGAAAAGTTAGTCCATGTGTGAATGTGTGTTGGTTTACTTTAAAAAACATACTGTAATATGTATATATACACTGTATATTTGTTTGTTTGTATATATATATATTTATATGTATTTATCTCAGTACTAACTTGTTTTTTGATACTGCATGTAGATATGCACACAGATTTGTTGTTCTTTCTGTTTTATCCCTCATTACTTTCTAGAGATGACCCAATCCGAATCTGATCCTATTTTCTCAATTGGATTCAAAACCACAACCTACAGTAGTAATTTATTTTTTTGTCGTTCAGTAGATGGGATTCTCCAATCAAATTTGCCAACAAAATATTTAAGAGATCAATCCCTAGGGATCCTGGCTCACCTTCTGAGAATGGTAATGGAACCTAAGTACCTTGCGTTTTCGGAGGTGATTGGACACCCCAATCATCAGCTGAGAATATGACTGGATGCCTAGGGAATGTGATGGTTGACCTGTTCCTGCGGATCCGTGTGAGCTGAAAGGATCGGTGTTTCCGGATCTCCCTCACCGTTAGATCCATAAAGATGTGGACTTTTTGTCCTATACAGTTGTGGATGTTTCCGAAAATAGTGGTACCCCCAAATCATCCATTTTAACAGGGTTTTCCATTATAAACCATCCATTTTGGGGTACCCCTATTTTTGGAAACACCCTTATAGTCCTTCAGATATTCACAAAGTCATTTGTAACTGTCATACCTGAAACCAGCAAAGGGACCAGTACATCCAGTACCCTCCCCAAAACTAACAAACATCGCACCTGAAAATAGATGCTTGGAACAATTACTCGTTTCCTTGTTGTGGCCCGGCTTATTTTCAGGGGCAAACTGGTAGTGTCAGAGTGTATCTGTTGACACCTGTGTGTCCTTCCAAGATGGAAGACCCCAAACTACCCCTGTACCAGGTCATCGGGTCATCCAAGGGGGATTGGAAGTTGGGTTTGTCACAGCTGGAAGCTATCCGAGATGCATCTGAAAAAACCAGCTTCCATGACGCATCCATGGGACGATTGTATAGCTACCTGACATGGAAACCATAGAAATCAACCAGTCATGTAGGTTGGCTCATGTAGGTAAATATACGTACCAGTCCCATGGTATGGGATTTTAAGGGGCCCCAAAAATCCCATGAGTTAACGATGTCTTTGCTACAAAAAGAATCGGGATATTTGGATCCATTTCGGGGTTTGGAATTTTCACCTAATTTTTGGAGAAACCAGCTCTACAGTTAGGGTGGTCATTCAAGATATTCAATTTGTTTCGCTTTGAGTTATGCTTTGACCACCCAAAAAACCTTCCGGATTTTTGATGCATAGCATAGCATCAAGTGTTTTTTAGAAAATGCATTGCCAAGACTCCAAGACACTCAATTTTCTTACATTTACACATAAGACAACTACCCAGTCTTGCAGATCAATAAACCAACCACATCCATGTTGAACCACTGTTTCCACCATGTTCTTGTTGACAAAATCGTTTGGAAAACCTCCATCATCGTGGGAGTCGCAGACGAAGGTTCCACATCTCACAGACTATGCCCTGCTGGCAGAAGGCTTTCCAAAGTCGGGGGAGCCCAAAAATTCGCCAAAAAAAAAATCCACAGGGGGTTCTCTACCGTGGTTGGTTGCTACAAGGATGGGCCGTTTGAAAAGCAGTTTTAGGTAGGGTGACAAAAATATATATATATATATAACTCCACTTCAAATTCGGGTGAAATAATCCTAAGTTGCCTATTTATTTTCGGCCATTTATAGGGGCGGTTATAAGTTATAACGTCCTTTTACAAGGATCGGCTCGGGGCACATCCTGCAAGGGTTGGCTGTTATGACTTGGGGATAGAGGTCCAGGTTGGGATGCCCGAACCTGACATGGTGACTGACTGGCAACTCGCGTCCCAAGGGTATGACACGAAACAGAAATCAACTTCCTCTGAACTCCTGATTTCGGGACATGTTTTCCTTTTTAAGTTTTTACGAAGGGATTTTTTCTTTTGCTCCATTTTTTTGGGGGAACAGGCCTTTTCTATCCTTTTCTCATATATCAAACTCAGGTTTTATTATGGTGGGATCGTCCCCACAAAAATCCATGAATCGATGAAGTGAGATGAAGTTGTTACACAACAGCAGTTTTTTTCCAGGTACCTAAATTGGAGGGTTTCCTGAACCATATGTTCGGCTATTTTGGTGGGTGGATTTTTCCGTACATAAGCCGTATCCATACAGCTTATATAGGTGAGTATGAACCGTTTGTCAACTTATATGTTTGTTCATCCCAACTATCACTACCTTTCCAAAATCATCCGGAATCCTACCCAAACCTTCGTTGCAAACCTGAGGTCCGCAAGAACTCCTCACGAGGCGTCCACCGACGGGTGGAGTTGAGTTGTGACCTTGCAAGGGAAGGCAAAGTACGATTTGGACTATGATGGGGTTGTGGGTATATAGAAATATATAGAAGATACCTTTTTTTTGTTGGTGTATGAGTATGTAGTGTAACGCGTGTAATATATACAAATTGTATTTAATCATTGACCTTTTAGACTGACCGTGTGTCTAACACAGGTCATTTTTGTGAAGGTGGCATGCCTCAAAAGCAGGATTATCCGACTGAGTGAAGACCATTTTCAAACGATATTGTGTTGGGTGATGATAAAATCCTGTTTCTAGTGATCAGTAAGCTTGTCAGCTTGTAACTCACGTAGACAAAGATGATACTTCTCAAGTTTTTTTGGAGATTAATTCAAACCTTATGTTTTTTGATTTTCCCAATTTGCAAGCTTATCTCATATACATTTGCATACACTTTGAATACCCTGTAAGAGATCTTCTGTGGGCCGAAAGAAATCGAAACGACTCGCAACTCGCCAAAATTTCATCGTGTAGGTGAAGGCCTTCTTCGAATCCATCTTGGGCTTTGAGATTGAGGGCGTTGCTTGGACAAGCTGGGTGTCTATCAGTGTGTTGTGGTTGCTGCTGTTGTTACTGTAATTGAATTTTATTTAGCATGGTGAAAAGTCATAAATCCTCGCATTTGGAACCCATGTAATAGATATATCACTTCATGATGCGGATACAACTTTGATGATAGAGGATAGTATTTTGAGACATCTATGAACCTTTTTGAGTCTGGAGACATTGCTATCTCTTTTGCTGTTGTGTGATGTTGGTTTTCACCAAAAGTAGTGACTTTGCACGACGTCTTTTTGGGATTGAAAGAATGTGTCAAACCATGCAAACCATGCAATATAGACAACAATTTATTTTTTGGGGTTGGCAAGATGCAAGGATTGATTCAGTTTTTCGAGTTTTTGTAAGTCCAGAGAATCATATTTCTATCTATTTCTATTATTGATCTGTATACTTGTAAATGTGTGAGCAGCGATAAAAAATCACTGCATGTTTGGATCGCCTCATGCATGACCTGGTTTTTGAGGTGTCAATTGCCTACGATTTGGCGGAAGAATTGGAGTTCATAGAAGATCGCGTTCATCGTGCAGTGGAGCAGGCTGGCTGCTTGGATGCTCCATACATCCAGTTCTATCCATATATCTCAGAATCTGTTTGGGAGAGATGAATATGATGCAACATGAGTAATAATCAGTGTGTATATATATATACATAACCCATCATTTATACCTAGTCAATGCTGTGAAATGTTGGGCTACGGACTACCGGGACCCCGGACCCTCTCCGTGACCTCCAAACCTCACGGCTTTTTCAGGCGGATGCCAACTTGGGTGTTTACCCTGCCGAGTTGTCCGAGTTGCGTGAATCCTTTGGAGAAAGTCAGGATGGCTATGTGACTTTGGCTGGAAGGTTTTTGATGTGTTTTTTGTGTGTTCGAGATAATGGGTGGTGGGGGTAACTGAATGGTGTATGATCGATGTATGGAAGTCCCAAATGTTGAGGGGAGGAACAGAAACGAACGGTTTTGAGGTAATTTTATTGTATATAATCATTTTCTCAAGTGTTGCAAATTGGGGACGCTTGAGATGATGATTTTACCACTTTCAAAGGATGCGAGCCCTTTTTATTCAAAGTATGGCATGACAAACCAAAGGGAAGGAAGAAATAAGCAAAGGTGGCTAGGTGGTGGTTTCAAATAGTTTTATTTTCACCCCTATTTAGGGAAGATTCCCATTTTGGGTAATATTTTTCAAAGGGGTTGAAACCACCAACTAGACAAAGGTGGGCTTTGTCTATAGGACTTTCCGCCGGTCCTTTTGAAGATGTCCATCGGATGCCCATGGAACGCAACCATATGCGTTGCAAGTTGCGATCAAATTTATGACACCACGTACATATGGGTGTTTCCTAAAATGGGGGTACCCAACAACCATTGGTTTTCCTACTAGAAATGATCATTTTGGGGTGTTTTGGGGGTGCCACCATTTAAGGAAACACCCATATCTATTTGGATTGAATATAATATATGTTTTTGTTCAATAAATTTGTGATATATGCTAGTTGGTGTACAGTAACATGGTGTAACTATCCGACCATGTTCGCCACCTGTGTGGGATATCATCGTCATCATCATCATCATCATCATCATCATCATCATCGTCATCGTCATCGTCATCGTCATCGTCATCGTCATCGTCATCGTCATCGTCATCGTCATCGTCATCGTCATCGTCATCCTCCTCGTCCTCCTCATCCTCCTCATCCTCCTCATCCTCATCCTCATCCTCATCCTCATCCTCATCCTCCTCATCATCCTCATCATCATCATCATCATCGTCATCATCATCATCATCATCATCCTCATCATCATCCTCGTCATCATTTTCTTCATCATCATCAGCAGCAGTAGCAGCAGCAGCAACAACAGATCCTCATCCTCCAACTCCGCAAGAAGCTCAGGTCTTGGATGGTTTAGTGAGTTGTGGCGAGGCGCTAGTGGTCTTCTCCCGCGAGGAAGATCGCGAGTTTTGCCTCCGGCGCTTCGTTGGACCATCTCAGATCGCTGATTCGATAATGGTGTGAGGTATGGTAAGGTCGCCACCAAAAAAGTGTTGTTTTGTTTTCTATGGGAATCTTATGATTTCGGCATCCACCAATGGTCACACCAAAAAAAGTCACTCCCAAAGATGTTCGGAAGATGTGTCCACAACTTGTTTCTGTTTGTTTCTGTTTGTGTGCCAAAAACACGTTTCCTTTTGAAGTTCTGTTTCCGAAGCTTTTCCCCCCCATCCACCTTCTCGAGTTTTCACCTCCAACACTCCGCTGTGAAAAAACACTTAGGCGGAGATTCGTCGCCAGGTGATGCAAAATGACTTCAAAGTGGAGGTGGTGGGGTGGTGGCTGGCGGTGAAATTCCTTGGGGTTACACCGAACCTGAAGTTTGTAGCCCACGGTTCGCCTGAAGAATCAATTTGTCCCTAAACAAAGGAGATGAACCGAACTTGGAAACCCATCATTTTCAGGTTCCATGTTCAACTTTGGGGCGGTACGCATTAAAAGTGTCTCAATTGGTTTATTGTTCTCAACCTGTTTCTGGGCAGTAATTTATTTGTGTTTTTCGAGTTAGGAGGGGGGTGGACACGGCTGCTTGAAAGCTTTTTGTAGTTGACTGAAACATATATACCGTTTAGTTGAGTACCTAGTACCCATGAAAATGGGTGCATGTTTTCATCGTATTCAAAGACCGAAGGGTAGGTGAATTCTATACAAGATATACTTGGTATGCTGTAAACAGCAAGCACCAAACCACTTACTGCTCTGTTCTCTTGTTGCAACCTGCAAGGGAGATACGGACGAGGAGTTCGGGAGTCACAGTTCAACGGGAAGCATGGAAACAGACTGGTGCAAATCCTTGTGTTTTTGCCCTTTGAGCGGCATTTGGGTACAATTTCACTTCACATCTTCAGTAGTAAGGTTGGTGGCTGTGCGTTGTTTCAGTTCTTGCTTGTTGTATCTTGTTGTTGTGTTAGGCCGATTCGCAAAAACAATAAGTTTGAAAAGAATTTCATTGAAATATACCATACATGGATAGTATGGGTGTTAGTTTTTTGGTGGTGTGACATCTTCACTCAACTGCACCTTTTCCCAGCATGTTGATCCTTTTACTGATTGGATTAGCACCGACATTGAGTGCTTAGAAGTACAGTTCCAAAAGCTCAATGTATATGTCACATACATTTACGTTCACCAGAATACCTAAATGCGGAGTACCATGAGCTTTTGAATTACCATAAATTACCCATATTGGGCAATCAACATGCATTGTTTGGGGCTGCAGGTTTTCTTGGCCACAAAAAGGCAACACTTTAACAGATTCTCTCTAGTGCCCAAAATTTGCGGAGAGTACCTGATCTCATAAGAAAATGGGACTATTTATAGACATGCAATTAAACAACCAAATTTAGATAATAGTCAGTTTGAGTTTGGATTCTGAAACCGCCATGGGAATATGTAGTAAGCAACCAGACTGTATGGTATTGCCTGCATTTACTTTGTACAGCACCCAAATGCAGCTACGAATATACCACTCCAGCTATAGACAAACCTCCCTTCAAGTTTTGACACAAAAAATGAAGCTGTTGCTGGACGAGTGGAGACATGATTAGAGCTAAAAAGCTCCAAGACAAGTCCAGTACTGTATACCCCAACTCATTGATGATGGGATATGATTTTTAATTGTGCATGTTTCTCATTGTTTCTCCCATTATGAATCACTCCAAGTTTATAAATGTATGAGTTTCCCAAAACCAAATTGTCTTTCAACATCCCCAACTTACTGTAAAAAACCATCTCTTCAATCCCCCTTGGAAAGCTTGGAATGTGAAATAGTCAACTACCATGTTTTTAAATTTGGAACGTGGAAAATCCCCATGGGAAATTTGCACATCTTGCCTTCCAGCTATCCAAGCCTAAGGTCACAAGCTCTACTTGGTGGCTCCAGGTAGAGTCGAAGCATCAATTGAGAGTTGTTGTGGTCTTGTGGTGGTTGTGTTGGAGCCTTCTTTGGGGGCAAAGAACATGCACAAATTGTTGTTTTTTTTTGTTGATTTTTCCGGAAAAAAACAAACACAAAAAAGAATGCTTGTGTTTTTTGTTGATTTTGCCGGGAGAAAAAAAACAAAACACACACACACACAACCAAAAATGTTTCAAGTTGTTGGAAGTTTTAAATTTCTAAATGTTTGACTATGTTAGATACAAACGTGTTTCAAGAAGATCAACCTTGAAACCCTCCATGGGTCCATGGGATCAACCCTTCCTTCACCGCTTCAAACGATGAGGCCTTCGTCCAAATCACAGCTCTCAAAAGGTGGAGGACCTGCAGGTTCCGGTGCCTCGAGATTTTTGGGTCCAAGCATCCGGATGTGGGAGATACTGCTGCACCACCTGGGATGTCGGATGTCTAAAACATGTAAATAATGGGATATTTACTATATCAACTGGTGCAGGATTGGGTGTAATTTTGGGGATACTGTTCTAGGTGGTGGCAACTCATTTTTTTAAATATGTTCATCTCTACTTGGGGAAATGATCCAATTTGACGAGCATATTTTTCAGATGGGTTGAAACCACCAACTGGTGTTGATGGAAGAAATCCTGCGCCACATGGGATGTAAAAGATGAAAATAAATGATGGGATATTTACCATATCAACTGGTGCAGGATTTCTTCCATCAACAGTACCTTGCGGGAATTCCAGTGACCACTAGGTTTTTGAGACTTTTTTGTTGGGTGTTTCTGTAAAGGATTCCCCATCTAGGATGACCAGCAGGTGTAAAAAAATGTTTGGGAATTTGGACGTTGATTTTTCCTATTTTGCCCTCTGTAATTTTGGGGTGATGCAGGTTCGGGCTGTGTGCTTTTTTCGGAGAGGGTTGTGGCTCTTGTTTCACATGCTGGCTTACTGAAAGTAGAGGGTATGAGGCAATGTAACACGGTCTTTTCTAACATGGTGTACTCTAATTCTGCAAGTTTGACCATCATGACTTAAAAGAAGTAGAGATGATGTGCACGATATGATGTGATATTTGTTTTTTGTTGGTGATGTCGTGCATTGAAAATTGTTGTTTTTGTTTCCATCTTTTTGATCATGTTTGATCCTTTGATTACAGTCGCGTGACGATGTAATTAGGTATGATTGATTGCATCGGTTAAAAAAAAGCGCGGATGCATGCTTTAGCAAGGCATGTGGAGTGTCACAGCGGCGTTGATTTTTTCGTGAACATGAGTCGCCAGAGTTTTGGTTGATTTCATACCAATTCATGTGATGTCTTGGTGACACCTGCTTTATCACAGTCTTTGGTCCATGTTATTCTAGCACAGATTACTTGAAATACGAAAGAAGCTGAATCGAAAGAGTTGAAGAACACATCTTCAAAACATATCAAGACATCACATACTCCAAACTCGCGATAAAGTACACCAAAGGAAAACTGCAAGTTGTCTCCAGAGAATCCCTACTAGATGTGAAGAGGCATAAAAAGAGCACGTTTTTTTTTTCTAATTTGTTTCTAGCTGTGTTCAAAGGACAAGGAACTAAAGGGCAAATCCAGCAAATGCATTTCAGTTAGTTTAGAATTGCAGTTGATCCCGTCTTTTATTACTTCTCTTTGTTCATTTCTTTGCTTCCCGTCGGTGCTGTTTTTTTTGTTTTTTCCGTTTTTGGTTGAACATTGTTCTCTTGTATCTTCTGGGGGTGTTCTCAAAAGCTTATTTCTAAAGGACAGTCATATAATTCAGGTGCATGCGCACCTGACTCAATGAGTGGTTACATTGACCTGCATTTACCCTCACAATCGATACAACGTGGATCCTAAATGATCCTGATTAGTACACCGTGTGCAGAGTCTGTCCGAAGGATGACAAGTGAACACGCTTTATCTTGCATAAAGCCTGATAATATGCTGCAAATTCATCTTTATTTGTGGAACCAAGCAAAGGCATTCTGCAAAATAGTTTTGTTATATGATTCTTCCACTTCAGGGTGCTTTGTTTTCAAACAACCAGCTCTTTTGGGTCTCATGAATAAAGGCATCCAAATCATCCTTCACATCCGTTACGTTTCGCAGCTCTACAGGTCGATCTTCAAGTGGTTTGAGTTCGTCCATGTTGTTTCGTACCTTTGGATGACACTGGTGGATCGGAGATAGTCGGAAGAGGAAGGTTCTTTTTGTTTCTCCGTTTTTCTCCCCTGGAAAACTAACATGATAATGGGAAAATCCAACCAGTTGAAGATGTTTTTTGTTCTGTGATGACTGCATTGTGGGAAGGCTTCATCCGAAGTTTGTTTGTTTTTTGCACTTTAAGGTAAACTTGCATTCGGAATTGAAATCCCGAAAATATGTTTTTTTCCATTTGGAAATCGATGTACATGCATTCCTCTGGACTTTCAATGGCTATAGTGAAGTATTGGAGGGTACTTGATGTTTCCTGGCAATTTTCCCTGAACAAGTCTGGGATTCCGAAGTCTTGATGCCTCGTGGTTGCGAAGATTTTGAGCTGCAAGACCCCCAGCATTGTTTCCCAACAAACCATGGTTCTTTCCCAAAGGAACATAACTTCAGGTTCAGGGTTTATAATTTGGCTTCACCAGATTGTATGGCATCTGATATGGTACCTTAAGTATGGTTTACTAAGTATGGTTCACTAGGTATGGTACGTTAGGGAAAGGTATTTTGTTTGAATCTCATCTCACTTATTCATAATCTCTATCATTATATAACAATCTTTCTCTCTCTCTCTCTCTATATATATATAAATATATCGTTATTGTATTTATATATACATATCATTTGATATGTCCATATATTTATACATGCATGTATGTAGCTTGCCAATAGGATGCTCCCCTGCCATATTTGCTCAGTTTCAGCGCGGTTTCAGGTGGCAAGTTTCCCATCACAGTTTCAGAGGCGCATTTTGTTGGGGCGTACCCCAAAATCAATAGATTACCCCAGCAATAATGATATATACACACCCCAAGATTAACATAGAACCTGAAAAATGGATGGTTTGGAAGAGGAAAATATATACTCCTTTTCAAACAGGTGATTTTCAGGGTGTATATATTATATGCAACAACAAAAATCTATGGATTACATATATCTATAGATTTGATTTCATCAAAATGAACAAGACAAGACTCAAAAGTGGAGTTCATTTCCATGAACTTTATTGTAACAGATTCACATACATCTAAAAATCAGACGTCCAGTTGCCGCACAGAATCACATTGGTACCGCATGTTTTCTTGTAAAAGATCTGGGCCTTGCCATTTGGGGCTCCAACTGCTAGGAGTTTTCAAAAATCCTTCAATTCATGTATGGTACACCCAAAATTCCAATAGATTTCAATAGGATTCTAGTGGTTTCCGTGCAAGATGATGTTCATTTCACATGTTTTGTTTTTTTGAACAAATGGGGATGTCTCAAAAGTAGGGGATCCTCAAATCCGCAATCGATGTTGATATCTTTTTAGCCTGAAATTTCTTCGTTTTTCGCGGTGTCGAAATTTGAGATATATCCAGATATAGAATTGAAAATCAGGGTACAAAGGGGAAGATGTTGCATTGTGTTGATGTTTCTGATATACTGATATGATCTGATATGTATGTTCTGTATCATCCAATTTGGACGTGTAGAATTGTCAGCCATGAAGGATGTTTTTTTGCTCTCAACAAAAACAGGTGTCCGATCCTCAACCGAAGCCAAAACTCTACAGCTTCCTTTAAAATAACACCGAGGTTGGTTGTAGAGTTTTCAGTGGTTCAAAACCCTTGCGACATTCCATGATACTCCTTGCTTTAACGGAAAGAAACGAACTCAGGTTGCCTTGAAGATGAAAGGATACACGGGCAGGGACTAAAACCCTGGGTGTCTACTGTACATAGAGAGGATTATACTGTATACTACCCAGTTATATACGGATCATAATAAGCCATTATATATCAGGATCCCTATTAAATCTATTAACCAACCAGTAAAACCCATAGGATCCATGTCACTGGTATTACATACCGTAATTATATATACACCATAAAAAGTCAACCATTATTCATGTATAGGTAAAATATACAATCGTCCCATGGATCCCATACGGGTAATGGAATGTCATGTTGGGGTTTTGGCACCAGCAAACCCCAAACCAATGACTCCAGGCACCTGATCCTTGCGAGATTTTGTGGCAAAACTTTCAGGTGCGTTTGTTCAGTTGTTGTGAACCCAAAAACAACTCGGAGGGGAAATCTATGAACCTTCAGCCAAATCCACTGTGAAAATTAGTGTTTTGGTAGGACCTAAGCTATTATCTAGATTGTGAAACTGCAAATATTGTTTATCTTCATCTATTTTCATTCTATTTTCATGGGTTTATCTCTCCCCAAGGGTTAGGGAACCAAAAAGATACGTAAACTAGGTGGTGAAACTTCAAATAGTGTTTATTTTTCATCCCGAAAATTGGGAAAGATGAACCCATTTTTACTAAAATATGTTCAGATGGGTGGTTCAACTGCCAACTAGAAAAGGAAGAAACATCGGGCTTTGAGGGTTGAGTGTTGAAAGAAGAGTTCCGGGAACTTAAATCATGAGATTGCTAGCAACTGTGGGTCTGAAAAGCTGGGGAATGAAAGTTCCCACTGGAGGAGTTTTTTGGGTAATGTGTTAGCGGATACGTTTCCCTCAAAGATACTGTAATCAGGGTGCGCGGCAGTAGAATATAACCATCCTGAAGTAAAATAGAATGTGACATTTAAATATCGCCAAGTGGAAAATTAAAGCCAACAATTGACTAGGTGGTGGTTTCAAATATGTTTTTTTGATACCTGGGGAAGATTTCCATTTTGACTAATATTTTTTAAGGGGGTGGCTCAACCACCAACCAGTTGAACATTTTGATAGGATATTCATGGACATGTTATCTTCCTGACTGGGAGTCCTGACATCCCAATAGAAGTGTTGGAACGTTTCCCCAGTTTGATATGTTCTTGGGGAAAAAACTCCACAAGAATTGCAGATATGGAGCGTTGAACCATTTTGTTTGGTTCATTGGGGTTCATTAGCCACTCATGGCGCCAATGTCCGAACAGAACCAGTTGAACGTGTTTTTGTTCTTCAAAACTTGGTTTGTTTTTTCCCATTCTGAGAGAACGCTTCGATGCTTTGAAGGAGAAGCAAAGAACAAAAAGAATTGGCAAACACTTCATACGACAAAACACAACTTTTGAAGACCTACGGCCTGGATGTTTTCTTGACTTGTTTTTTAATGCTTTTGCTACAGTAGCTTTAGGAGGAGTTGTTGGTGGTGTTTTTTTTTGATTTATCTCTGAAATATCTCCTAAATGAAGGAACAACATCAAATCCAGTTGAGTTATGTTGTTTTCTTTGACATATATATAGCGCTCGAGCGTCCTTGTAGCCCTGCAACTCAAATTGTCGTTACCCCAGGTGCATGGTGGTTTGAAGATCTCTCGGGTCGTCGGATGGCCCAGAAGACAACAAGGGGTTTTGCACCAATTTCAAGGGTGCTGTATGTGTTTGTTTTAATTTTGTTTGAATAGAACGGAATTATTTATACATCATATACACATGTTGAAGTTGTTGGAGTACCATCATACTTGCAAAAGCACCCACACACACATGATTCGGTCAACAGATTGTTCTTTCCAGTGCTTCCAAACATGTGGACAGAACACTGCAACCTTAGTGCAGCATGCACCCGATTTTTGTTGACCGATGGCAGCTGTTGAACAGGATAGAACCACAAGACAGATAATGTGGAACGTTGAACCCGAATTTGTACACATCACACATCTATAAGTGTGTATACATATATATATATATGATACCATAATAGTTTATGTTTCAGCGGAAACTGATGCACCTGCGGTTGATTGCGTCTATTTGATATCTCTTTGCAGAGGTGTCATGCAACCCCATCTGCATCCAACTTTGACGCTGCCTTTTCTCCACAAAACTCGGAGAAGGTTTCTAATTTGACAGGTGGCAAACATGGGGGCAAGATACTTATGTGGCTTTGTTTCAGCTACAAGTATAGTCTATAGCGTTACAAGTTATGAGCCATGAGTTAGTGAAATGGTTTACAGTTACATCAGTAAGAACACATGGTATCATCGTCAAATACTCCGGATGTTCTTGATAAAAAGTACCAGATGCATGAAGCATGAATCCCTCTTCACAACAAAACAGCACCATATCAACTGGTGTGTCAACTAGTGTGTTTTCCATCAACAGCAACAGAATTCACTACCTATACATTTAAAGTATTATGTCATTACCTCAGGATCTTGTGATACTGTTGATGGAAGAAATCCTGCACCAGTTGATAGGTAGTTTATCCATGTTTATCCCTGTATTTGCAAGGTTTTATACATCCCAGGTGGTTGTTTGGGATTCCTTCCATCAACAGTAGCTCTTACTTTTAACATAATCACCATTACACATCGGCTTTAATTGTTAAACTATTCAACATTGCCGTCATATACACATCCGCTACATATCATTGTCATTGTAACTTAGAGTTACAGTATGTTACACCACACTTTACAAATACGAACAGTATGACGTCAAAACACAAACCAATTGATGGGTTACATTAGTTATCATAGCATATACTAGCTGGTGGTGTCTAATATTTTGTATATTCACCCCTATTTGGGGAAGATTCCCATTTTGACTAATATTTTTCAGATGAGTTGAAACCACCAACCAGATATACTATGTCAGTTTCTTCACATCCTTAGCACTTTCACTCTGCTGAGCGGTAGGTCCTGACACTTCTCAGCGGTCTGCTCTTTGTCCTGGTGCTCTCGGCGGTGGGGATTGCCTAATCCAGCTGTTGCGGGAATGGTTGGTAATGGATGAGGCCAGGCCACTCCCGGAGACTAATATTTAAAGCACCAGTATTCAAAGAATCCAATTTTTTTTGGTGCGAAACTGCTAGTTTCAAGGAGGGTAGGGATGGAATAATAAGCCCACTGAGGGGAGTTATGAGGCATGAGAATGAACTGATCTGGGAAGCGGATTTGTGGTGTAATTTTTTGGATGAGGGATGGTTTGTTGTGACCTGCCTGAAGAGTGTGTGTAAACATCAATCAGCGGTTGGTTGGTTGGTTAGTTTGGTTGGTTTGGTTGGTTTGGTTGGTTTGGATTGTTTGGTTGGTTGGTTAGTTGGTTGGTTGGTGGGTGGTTTAGGTGTTAGTATTGATTGTGTTTCATTGTCAATTTGTTTCTTTCAACCAGTGCATTTTGACAAGTTTTCTTTTGGAGAGTTGAGGAAAACTGGAAATTCAATGAAATTATGATCTTTAAGGCAGTTCCCATGTAGCGCACTTGATGCTGGTTTGTGGAATGACTTGCTTTAATCTTATCACAGTGAGAGCATGCATGTTTGGCTGCAAATGATGCTAATTTCCAAGTGGCTTCACAGAACATCCTTTGCAAAGCAACCCTTCATTGCAAACTTCCTAGTGTCTTGCACATGTTTGCGGTGAAAGAAAACTGACATTTTTTTCCCAAGCAGTAGCTGCGGATCAGCAAATCAGGGAATTGGGTCTGAAAGAACATCCCCTTACACCAGGAAAAATTACACCCCCCGAAGTTTAACGTAGCCCCTGAAAAGTTACCAAAACCCAATAGGAAAGTAGTCTTCCAAATCACCATTTTTCAGCGTCTATGTTAAACTTTGGGAGGGTAATATGGACCAAAAATTGGAGGCTGGATGGTTCAGATGATTTTCCTTATCAATTGTCAATGGGGGCTGATTTTTTCGAGCTTCCCAGCTGTGAAAATTTTCAAGGGTGTATGATTTATACTGATTTATGTTATACGTTGTGGTCAATATCCTCCCAGAAAACTGACATGACAATGGGAAAATCCACCATTTGTCTGAGGTTGTTTCAACACACCTTTGGAACACACCCCTAAACCTTTACCAACAGGCCGTAAAGGGATTCCTTTCATAGTTGGGTAGGGGGATTGCCAGGCGTGTGCTCTACGGGTGTGTTGTAATTTTCTTGGAATTTGAGTTGATGTATTTCCTATTGAACTGGTTCCCTTAATAAGTGGTAGGTAGCATATAATCACCCAATTGGCAATATATACCACTTATATCTTGCCTTCTGGGGGATTAGATGCTACAAGTACCGATCCCACCTTTTATGGGAACCAGAAACAACCATTGATTGAACATGAGGATTTAAAAACCCATGGGTTTTCATTCACGTCATTCGTTAGTTTTCAGGAGTGACCTGACAGCAGCTCAGGTAGTTTTTGCACCTTCTGTGCTTTCTACACTGAGCTATATGGATATACCAAATCCATCACTAGTTTCTCGGCGTTTTGGCTTGTTGTGGGTTGGGGAAGCATGAAGCGAAATGTAGGAAAACTGTCCAAGTACAAGACAAAATTATCAAAATATTATCTCCAAGTGAAGGACTAGCTGAATTTCTTGGTGATCCATTGATTTTACTACTAAGTGTATAACATTCTGAGCCTCTTATTTTCGGAGACATCATTTTTCGATATGTTTTCTTATACACTGCTTGGTATCACATCTATCAGCATCATACTTTTCAAAGCAAAAAACAAAGTCAACATCACTCCTGTCAGCTCCGACTGCATGAATTTCGTGATTGATGAACAGACATCGAGGTCGTTGTTGCAACTAATCACTTCAGGATGTTCGCATGTGGTACTGTTGTGTGATTGATTAGTTTTTTTTGTATCTTAATGTTTCAACGTTCTTTCTATACTAGTTTTCATCTTTTTTAATTTTGAGTGACGGACATGGTGACATGGTGATTTTGAACGTGCTAAAAGAAAAGGTTCTAAGATTTCATTTTGCACACCTTTGGATGTACCCCCCGCTGATGGACTTGCACCCAAAAAAACGAAGCGAACCTTGGGAATTTTTAGAAGCTCTTCGGGGGCATTTTTTTGTCCCGCAAATTTGAAGGTTGTTTGAAAAAAATTGTCTTCCTGAAAAAAATGCGTATACATCCCCCGAAAACTAACATGGATACCCAAAATGATGGTTTGGAAACGGTGGACTCCTTTAAAATGTGGCCATTTTTGTATCTATGCTAGATTTCTGGTGTGTAAAGATCATCAATCATCAACATAACCCAGGAACTGAATCTGTAGGAATAAATTGCTGTTTCAGCTGGTTGAAGTAGATTTTTCAGAGACCAGAGCTGTAGAGCTGTATCGTCAGCCGATGTCTCCAAAAAAGGTAGCTGGCTGTAAAAAGAAATAAGTGCCACCCTCCTCCCTTTTGTTTCAGGGTTTTCTGTTGGCTAGTGAAATATTTGTCGATGTTTATGTTCAGCCTACCATTTATCATCATTTGTTTATTGTTCAAGAGGATTTGTCTTATTTGTTTAGAATTTGTTTATTTTGTGGGTAAACTCCAAAACCCTTCGCAGAAAAACATGAAACTATTGAGGAAAGTGGAAACTACGGATGGATATCTGTACGTATATATACATAGATACGTCATTGATATCCATAAGATATCTATCTAATATGTCTTATGTATCTATATTATATCTACGGATGGAGTGCATACATATGCATGTATAATAACATTATATAGATCTACATCATTAAAAAAGAGAGAGAGAGTTAATTTTTATATATGATATATACTATATTTATATATTCTATATATATATACATATTTATGACATCATACCAACAGTTCCGCAAGTTTTCTCCCCAACAGGTAAATACAAATGAATATCCTCCATGAGATCTCACTGAGATTTTAACGGATTGTTTGGGGATTTCGCTCAAGGTACAAATTCGTTTGAAGTGGTTCGAGCAGCTGTCCATGGCTTCGTTAACTGCACTAGGGAATCGCCTGTTAGTGCGGGGTCCAAATGCACAGAAGTTGGATTTTTTTCGTTGAGATGGAGGTGTTTTTTGATGGTAAGGTGTTGGGGGTTGTAACAGGTTGTCAAGGCCGTTTTATTTTTTAGGTGGTGATTTGGTTTGGTTACATTAAGTATTGTTTTGTTTCGAATTGGTGTGGTATGACTTAGAACATGTGTTTGATTGAAGTTGTTGCAACTGTTGTTGGCATTGGGAATCATGACCTCAATTGCCATAAAGCCATGGGGGTCTTTATATCCACACATATGTCCCTGCCACCTCTCTATGTCTTCAAACCAAGGCAGTGAGTATGCGTTGTGCCGTCGAAGCTGCAGGCTTTATCCAAAAGGCTGGGAATTGGAGCCCGGATTTTTGTTGAACACGATGTCTTCAAAGACCACAATGACTAGGCCATCCCAAAGGAAAATGTTATCTTCCAACCATCAATTTTTATTGGCAAACTCTGAGTTTCATGGAGGGTAACCGTAATTATTTCTGTGGAGGCAACTCAAATATTTTTCATGTTCACCCCGATGCCTGGGGAAATGATCCAATTTGACAAGCATATTTTTCCAATGGGTTGGTTCAACCACCAACATGATGATGTTCCTGGAGTTCTTCGGGGTTGCCCAAAATTGCTGGATATTTACTCGACTTTTCTGTTGGAGGTCTGATCGGAAGAACAATGAAGTTGTTGTTGGTGCTCCCCTGATGTTTAAAATGGAAACCTAAAGATGGCCCGCTGGAAAAGGAGATCCGTTTTGGAAACTGTCACTATCAGGTGGGAGTTTATCCCGTAATTTTCAACTTTTTATCTTAGGTGGTTACGCGGATTTCTTCCATCAACAGTATTAGTGCTTGATTGATCATTTCACCATGTTAAATCCCAGCTACTTTCTCCTTGGAGTACATTGAAATACATGTTTCTGTTTTCCAACTCGAACCTGAACTTTGATGCTTGCAAAATCGATACTTCAATGTTTGGGAACAAGCCAGCTGACAGGTAATGTTTTCAGCAATATACACAGTGTAAATTTGGAATAGTCTCCATACTCACGGACTCAGGGAGTTATGATTACCATGAATCACTTCCCAAAGGAATAACTCTCCAAGAAACATGCCATGCCGAGGCCAATGAAGATAGCGTTTTCACTTTCTGTGGTTATGTGATGCTCATGGCCAACTCCGTACCTTTCGCAACAAACGGGAAGACAACGAACATCCAAATGGAAAGGTCGCGCAAGAAAGATATAGGCTTAGTACTTTTTGAGTAGATGTTTCTTAAGTACACATATATAAATATTGTTGGTTTTGTGGTGAAATGTTGATGCTAAAATCGGTAGACCGATTCAATTGGGAGCAACATGTTTTTTCCATCTTTGTGTGATATAGGAATCACAATTCTGAATGTGAATGAACAATCATTGATGAGTAGAATTGGTCATTCACGCACTTTGGTTTAGTTTCGTATGATGGTCTTCACCCCACTGCTAGAGATTGACAAGGAAATGACGGCCGTCGTGATCAAAGTCGTCAGTATATATATATATAGAATCTAGGCGCCAATACTTGGAATGATCATCACATATGAATGATGAACTACGGTAGCCATAGGATCCATGTATGGTATATCTAACTGCATTTGGTTGATGTTTATGGTAAATGTAAGTGAATATCCCATTCCGATGGATCCTATGTGGGAGTGGAAGGCTGTGAGTCATATAACGGTTTCCTGTAGGATGACGACAGTGATCTTGGAATATAGTTCCAGAAGGTTCAAAGTTTCAGAACGATGGGAAGGGGAGCGGTAACCAACCAAGCGGCTTGTTGGAGGCACTAGAAACTAGGATCTTCTCAACAAAAATCCATGACATACACCCCTGAAAACTAACATGGAACCCAAACATGAAGATTTGGAAGATGATTTTCCTTTCCAAAGGGATGATTTTCAGGTTCCACGTTAGTTCTCAAGGGAGCAAGGGGATGGATGATAGGCTCCTTGGGGGAATATATCCATGAGATGGGAGTTTCATTTTGAAGCAACCAGCATTTCTGGGAGGTTTTTTTTGGAACACTCCAATTGCAGGTCTTGGCGGATTTTCACGATGCCAGATGATGATATGTTCACCCCATCATTGGGTGAGACCATATTGTAGGGAAAGACAGATTGGTGACAGAGAATTCACCCAGAATTCCTTACTAGAACTCTAAGAGCCATTGAGAATGAAAGTTGCCTCCTTGAAACAGACATCAAGAGCATCTAATCTAAACACCTCTACATGATCAGAAGATATTTATTTGTTCTTCTTTTTTGGACATGGCGCAACGTTGTAGTGTGCAGGCTTTTTGGTTTCGGCAATCCAGCTATTTCAAGACATCTAACCATTATTTCATTTTCCTGCATTAGAGGGCCACCACAGAGGTACTTCTGAGGGAAGGTGGAACTAGTTTCGGTCGATACAGTTCGGACGAGAGGATTTCTGTACTTGGACGATCTAAATGATGAAGTTTTTGGGGATCAGTAGTGACATGTACATCTAACACAATCACCTTCTTTAGGGTTTGTTTGCTACCTTCCCACAGAGAATAAGGTAGCTCCTTTACTGGTGGCAGAACTGGTCGTCAGGAATCCCAGCACTTCCCACGAAGCGTCAGGTGATGGTGAAGGTGGAAGGGAGGTCATTCCAAATTGCTCAACATGTTGTTTGTAAGGATATCCTCAACATATCTCAACATATCCAATACTGCGATATTATATACTTGATGATTTACATACCCGGATGTTGTTCTTGTTTTGTATTTTCTAGGGTGAAAGCAGGACTTTGTTCACCTTGGGGAAGCAGAAAAGATGTGACGAAAAACCACAAGGCCTGAGACAAAAAAAACACAATGGTATTATAGTGTTTGGTAATGAATGGGAAAGCACATGGAAACATAAGAGCTTATATTGATATTGGTATTGAATGTATTGATGATGTTGATGTTGTTGCTGTTGTTGTTGTTGTTGTGGTTGTTGTTGTTGTTGTTGTTGTTGTTGTTGTTGTTGTTGTTGTTGTTGTTGATGTGGTTGTTGTGGTTGTTGTTGTTGTTGCTGCTGTTGTTGTTGTTGCTGTTGTTGTTGTTGTTGTTGTTGGTTGTTTGTTGGTTGTTTGTTGGTTGTTTGTTGGTTGTTTGTTGGTTGTATGTTGGTTGTTGGTTTGTTGTTTGTTTGTTGTTTGTTGTTTCTTATTTATTCTGATTTCCAGCTATATAAGAGTCCTTTCAATCGTTGATTCACAAGGACATCAGGTTCTTTTCTGATATTGAACGATTTTCTTGCAGATGATGTGCCCTTCTGAAAATATCAACTACTAGTACGTAGCTGTAAAATACGTTGGTACTTGATGTCCTTATGTTTTATGGCTAACAAAAGTGTAAACCTTGACACAAAAACAGACATGTGACATGTATTTACACACCAAAAACCTATCATTCAAAATATTCTTGAATAATCTAACTAAAGCATCAAGAGCCCATATTTGATGTCCAACACTAACAGAAAACAGTTCAATCAGTTGCCCTGCCAAGCAATGAGCCACTGGACACGGATGGAACTGTCTTCAGTCGCCAAGGCTATGAATGAAGATCTTCAAGTAACGCCCAACTTGGCGACGGATACTTGGCTCGACAAGATTGAGGAAGTGTACTGGAACCACTTTTGGGGAAAGAACAACCGTAGATTCGAACTCGTTTTGGATAGTAAATCGCCAAGGTCATTTTGGGGAGTCAACTGTTTAAGATATGTTGAGATATGATGAGGTGACTTGGGACGTCGAAAGCCATGACTCATAAGCTACAAGTGTCAGAGCAACGCTGCTTTAAGGGATATGCTGCAAAGAATCACAGTACGATGCATTAGCAATTTAGTGTCCGCGACCAATTCTGTGAACCCATAAGTGAGTTCAATAAATTGACTCCCCATATCCGAATCATAAGCATCATTTCTTTCAGAGGATGCTCAGCTACAAGCAAGACAAGGCCTTCCTTTGTTGGGGAACATTCAACATGATTTCGGCTGATTTATGTCAAGCAGCTGCTACTTGGTGGGTAAATTTTAAATCCATGCTAGGAATAGGATGTTCTCCTATCCAGAACTAGACTAGGCTCCACTACCAACAAACGACTAGGGCAATGTTTTTTGACGTTTTTTGACTCCCAAGAAACACCAACGGCAGCCTGTATCTTTTCCCGAAAAGGAGTGGATCCTATGCCTGTTGATTGTGATCATGTTGACCAACGAGGCGGCTTGGCAAAGGATGGAATATGATGGAATGATGTTGACATGCCCCACCATTCACTGGGATTCAACCAATGGTTGCTCAAGGTGATTATTCAGGGTTGGTGGTGTACCGTTTCGTCAGGGTTTCGGGTCGTAAGATCTCCGTAGAAGTCGCCAACAACGGCCACCCGCCAGCAATTCTCACATGTTTTTTTTGAGGTTAAAAAATCCAAGTTTCCTATCGTCAGAGTTGACAATGGATATGATAGATATTGCCGTTTGCAGATACAACAGTTTCTGCCTGAGTTGCTTCTCATCACAACTTGGCTTTATATAGATTTTGTTTGCCTTTGGGCGCGTGCGGTGATCAGCTCGATTCGGATAAATATTTCAAACAATCTGAAGCTTGAAATATTCTAACTCACGCAGATCATGGCAAGCAAGGTAGATTCATAATATATCATCATATGATACTTGAGCAGTGAAAAAACACCTGGTTGTTTGCATGATATAGAGTATTATCATACACTATTATAGTAGTGGGCTATTTCATCAACCATGATAGGGCTATTTCGGGATGCCTTTTTTGGGGGCTCCAGGATTTTGATTCTTCATGAGCAGTGGGTTCTGTTGCCACTGCTCATGTGAAGGTCTTGTACATCTTCTATCCTGCTTGGACCTATTGGAGGGGATACTTCTTTGTCCGCCAGAGCAAGTGCCCAGCTGTCGATGGGTGCGGAGTTCATTTGGACTGTCAGAGTTGAGGGGAACAGAAATGAGACATTTGTGCTTCATGAACTTGTCACACATCCAAAGAATGAAAAACTGATTTAATCCCACTGTAGCAAAAAAGAATGTTTATGGTTTGACTTCCATGATGACGCAATACAAATATATACTCTTACATTAATATTTTTATGTATATATATATTCAAATAATCATAAACATATGAGCATATTCATGCATTTCTTTCCTAATTGTATCTCAAGATCCCTGAATTTCCACAAGATTTCACCAACGGGTTACGGAGTTGGTGCGGATGCGTTGGTTGTGCTTGCCAGGTACATCACCGTACGTGAGGGTCAACCTGCGGGGCGCTGAGAGCGGACGGGTTTGAAGATGGTTGGTTTGGTGTTGTCCAGCAGGCTGCGAAGTATCTCATGAACAGGGACATGTATAGTATAGATGTATATGATTATATATATATATATAACCTAAATAAATATGTATATATATAGGTGGTGGTTTCAAATATTTGTTATTTTCACCCCTAGTTTGGGGAAGATTTCCGATTTGACTAGTATATCTTTCAGATGGGTTGAAACCACCAACCAGATATATAGGTGTTTTTGTATGATTCTGATGGTGATAATATTCATTGAAAAACTTGGATAGGAAGCGAAGAATGGACATTGATTTCCTTCCCGAAGTCATTCTTTATGGGTTAGAAGATCCACGTTGACTACTCGAGCACCCACCGGTAATCTAACAACAAAGGCTGAAAATCCACAATCTACGTGTATCATGTTTATATATTTAATATATATTTATATATTTAATATATATTTATATACGTGATTGGAACATTGGTTGATTTCCTGCCAGTTATATTGTTTTACTGCGTATTTTTCCGCTGTTTGGAAACCACAAAAACTGAGGGCCCCAACCTTATGAACTCATGTTTTCCATCCTTGCGTGAGAAAAGCAGCAAGCATGGTACTGAACCCCACAAAACAAGAACGAGAAGGTTGAAGTTGGCTGTAGCGTTGCTTGATATTAAGCCTAGTACAGGGAATTACATTAAGATTGAAGTGTTTTAGACTGATAAACTTCCAGTTCGTCAAAGTGAATTGAATCCAAGCAATCAGTATCTTGCTTTTCCTTGCTTACTGGAAACCAGAAAACAACCTAGAAAATCTTATTGAAACATCCATGATCTCCTAGCTTTTGGCCCGCCGTACTAGTGAGTATATCTAATAGGCCTTTGTTTTGTTTGAGTCATCAAGCTTCTTATACATAAAGTCATAAAATTATACTACCCGCTAGTACCCAAGGTTCTTTGGTTATATTGCTTGATATTTACTAGGTTAGGTGAAATATTACCCATAGGATCCATGGGACTGACATATTTATACCTACATGAATAGTTGATGTTTATATCTCATATGGAATCTCTCACATTCAGCCACCAGGATTTCCATCCATCCCCCTTTCCATTAGGTCCTCACCAGTGCCGAGTTCCCTGTCGCACAAAGGCAGGGATAGTTCCAGCCCATGCCTGCAGTTGTTGAGATGATTCATATGTGATATGTGCTACTTGTAGGGTCTACCCTCTGTGAAACTAACATATCCCTTGAACATAGGCCGGGCCACAAATAGGAAATTTCATTTTCCAAGCATCCATTTTCAGGGGATATGTCAGTTTTAGGGATGGTAAACTCCCTGGTTTCCATAGCCCATAGGATCCATGGGACTGGTGTTCCTACACTTAGTTGATTTTTATGGTTTTCATGTAGGTAAATATACCAGTCACATGGATCCTATGGGTAGGTGAGTAGAGGATGGTCATCAATCCAATAGTAGGAGTTTATTTATCCATCATAAGGCTTCCCTATTAAGACTTGGATTAACATTCAGAATGTAAGGAGTTTTGACCCTGGCACATTTGCCTAACCGGTTGGTTGTCCTGAAGGAACTATTTGTAGTTAAGTAGCTTTATGGATTCAGTGAATATTTGCGACTTTGCAAATATCAATCATCTATAGAATCTAAGCATCTATCCCTAGTACATAATTTTCCTATAACTTGCAATATCTCAAAGGAAGGATCACCACTGATCAGGAATATCTCAAAAATCAGCAAGAAATACAAAGTTGCGAGATGTTGCACCGATTTGCTGCAGGTACCTGGATACCTTGTTAACGGTTTCCTTGGTCATGGTGATGATTGTCATTGATCACCAGTCGATCTATACTTTGAGCATCTTGGATCAATTCACTGCAAGAGGTGATTCGTTGAGACTTTTTTTTTTGTGGAGGGGGGTGGGGGTGGAGATAGTCGCATTTGAAAAGACCTATTTTTTTAAAGTGATACCCTCCTGGGAACTAACATATCCCATCAAAAATCACTTTTGAAGATGATTTTCCTTTTCCCACTTTGGGATATGTTAATTCCTGGAGGGTACTCTTTCGGTATGGCTCAACATCATTTTCTCAAAAGAAATGATTCAAGTATGCAACATGGTCCCCAAATCGGTGGTCAGCCATTCATGTCTCTATGCTGGCTCTTTCACACGCATTTCGTACGAATTATTTGAACCCCCCCAAATCAGCAACATTACAATTGAACCTGAAACATCAACACATCTTTTGCTGGTTCGTTTTCTAAAGAATGACACTTCATGAATCTTCATGGCTATCATGGGAATATGATGCATATACCCTAATTCCAAGTCGTTATGGTTCTTCATAAAAAAAACAATTTTTGGGTTCATCGAATTGGAAAAGTCACATGAAGCCCTGGTGGAAGTTTGATGTTTCGTCGTGGTTTCAATGTCAATGACGTTATTATGTGTTGCCATTGTCTACGAGTCTACTAGTATATTTGGAAAGTACCTTGATTGAATATCCTTGACTATTTGGTGGCCAACCAGAGTATGTGAGAATGTGATGGGACCCGTCCCTTCTAGAATTCAAAAAATTCATCACTACATTGGGTTTGTTTTTTCCATGCTAATGTTGCTCTTTATTTTCTGTAGTTGTCTAGGTGGTGGTTTCAAAGANCAAATCTGCTTCACACATGTTTATTTATTGCTGAGTCAATGACCAAATCTTAGAGACGAAGAAGCCGGACAAAAATCTCTCTGAAGCTATGACAACCAAAGATGTCGATCCGGTACTAGTTTGTTGGTTTGTTTCGCCACAGGCTGACCTATTTAGTATGTCCCTTTTTCCAGTAATAGTCACCCCCACCAAGATATCTTCTTGGCAAATTTTGGTGAAGCTGGAGCCTTGGTGAAAACAATCCAACCTGTGAAGCTAGAGATCCTTTGTTAGGGTTCTCTTGAACCCTCCTTTCAAAAAAGGGCCTAGAAAAACAGATCTAGTTCCCACAAAATTGCCCCCAGCATCAACTCTTCCAACACACACAATTACCGTGGGACCGCCAAACGCGGCCTCTTGAGGTGCTGAGATTTTGATGTTTGTCTATGGTATCTACATGTATTTCATCGACAAATATTTCTTTCTGTGACTGGCCATGGGAACAAAAATGGATGGGATTTGGAGGTGTTTTTTTTTTTTGGTGTGGTGGGTGGTTTGGTGGGGTGGAAGGGTGGTGTTTGGAAGGGCTGGTGTGCAAGAGAACTGCTTGATTTTGGGTTGGTTGAAGCCTAAATCCTGGATGATCATGGGAAAAATCATGGAGAAATGATATAATATAACCATCTTCCTACTAAACAGGCGGGTTAGACGGGTTAGAAAAGCACATCCTCCTTGAACACATTTGAGCTCGGGTTTGGGAACCATGAAGCATTAGGAGGATTTTAGAATTTTATAATTGATGGATGCACTGATGATTTTTGGAAACAGCCAAGGCCAAGATTTGCTTTTTCAATTTTGTCATTCAAGGTGGTGAAGTGTTTGATTTTGATATACATAGTTACATAGCAGAAGATCTAGGCTTATGTCATATCAGTCATATGCTGAGATGGGCAGGTTCCAAGCACTCGGTCGCCGTGGAGCAGGATAACTTCACACCATAATCCTGTGACGTTTTACAGACTTTGAAACATGCTGCTGGCCCATGGATGTCACAGCACATGAGGATTGATTTTCCAATCATTTGCAAGAATACGGAAACTATTCTAGAACTTTCCAACAATCTTTATTCTAAGTCTAATGCGCCTATAAGAAATAGTATAAAATAGCCATAATGATTCACAGCGTAACTGGCTACAAATCATATCGAACATACATCATTGATGGTTCAGAAATCCCATTCCCAACCCACCGTTTGGATGGTGCTAAAACCATGTAAATAACCCATATGCTCCATGTATGGAATATCTACCTACATTTACCACAAATTTAAGCCAAATATAGGTAAATATTCCATAAATGGAGCATCTGGGTAATGGTAGATAAACCACCCAACCTGAGCAGCTGGTGAAACCGCCGGATTTCTATGGTTTCACCTGGCGACATCCTTGCCTCGGATTTCCATCACCTGCCGCCTAAGGCGTGTGAATCGGCAGACGTATTATACCAGCTCCTTGCTGGATCTCACGGCCGCTTGGAAGTTCAAAAAGACTTCTGTTTCGGAAAAGGCCGGTGAAAAAATGGTAAATATATGCATGCAATTTTTAATTTGATATAATTCATACATAAAATGTACTAAAATGTACTATGATTTGAAATCGAGAATAGCTATATTCACAGATATATCTCAGACTTTGGAGATCACTTGGCGCTCAGTCATCCATGTTCTACGCTGGAAACTTCGGGTGATTGAGCCATGCATCCCATTTGGTGCAGTGGTAGATTTCTGTGGCTTTCCTATGATTTCTATTCCCTAAGCATCCAGATATGTCCTATGAAAGGGATTTCATGGATTGCCCCTATAATCCTATTCTGCGGATGGGATGGTTCGACCCTCAATCCTACGAATTTTGGGAGGGGTCTGGATTTTTAGGGATTGTTGGTACACAAACTACAGTGGATGCATCAGATGGAAAACTTTAGGAGTAAGTAAGAAGAGTCATGGATTTTTGTTGTTCCAGAAAATCATAAAAAGATACTGCCATCTTCGAACTGCAATGCTTCGAAGTAGCTTTGGTTTACTATGGTTCATCCCTAGTACCATAGTCGAAATAGATTGTGCTTTGCGACCTTAACAAACGACGAACGGAATCCTGTATGGGAGATTTTGATGAAATCCTAGCCCTTAGAACCTTCGTCATACCTGAATTTTAGTTTCATATTTTTAGACGTTCAACTTCTTGCAGAGAGTTAGTTTGAGTTTGAGATCATTTTCTGAGTAAACCTCAGGTTTACCAAATAGTAAACCTAGAATTTGCTAAATGGATATAGACTGTCCGATTCAACCCCTTGCAGTAGCACCACATGCAGGTGGCTTTAGGTTTTCAGGTGATGATTGAGTTTGGAAGGTCTTAGCAACTCTAGCTACGACTAGGCGATGCTTTCAGTGAGGAATCGTCCAAAAAGTATCCAAACACGGGAATAGAAGTCATCTTGAATCTGAAGGAATTGCTTGCAAGTAATCAATCACCAGCCCCTGATTTCAATCCACTACCAACTCAGGTACATTACATTTTCGCGATACCACTGTGCCACCCTCAGTGAATAAGAGGAATGTCAAGAGACAACGCTCAAGTTTCCCTTCACCCCGCTTGCAATTGCTTTTTGGGTCATGTTGTCATGTAGTTATTTTTGTTCCTGCAATGGGATTAGGGGAAATTGTTTGGGATATTTGTTCCAAGCATCTCAAATAATTTGCAATTGTTTCTTTTGAGTCTTGTTTGTCTAAAGGTGGTTCACCACTTGGGACAAAGGTTGGTTATTTACTACGAATACACGGTGAAAGGGAATTGAAACAATCCTTTATTCTTGGTCAATGTTGACGTTGCTTGTTTACCAATCTAGGGAAGTGTTATGGGACAAATCATCACTGAATGATTTGTTTGAAATGGGATCGACCACTAACCTTAAGCTCCAACTCACAATTGGCATCAACGAAGGCAAATTGATATTAGTTGTTTCAGCATCATCATCATCATCATCATCATCATCATCATCTTCATCATCATTATCATCATCATCATCATCATCATCATCATCCTCGTATTGACAAGATCAGTCATATGTTCATTCAATCAAAGGTTTCCCTGGGTGTTTGTTGTTTTTCCTTGCTGCGACATCAATTCACGTGATGGTGCTTGTCAAGGTTGTTGACCCTTTATAAACGAGACATATCAGTCGGAAAATCTAATTCATACTAGGCTCCTCCAACGTTGAATTCCTACACCCCTGAAGATTAACATGGAACATAATCATGGAGGTTTGGAAGATCATGTTCCTTTCTAAATGTGTGATTTGTAGGTTCCATGTTAATCTTCCAGGGTGTACTAGAAAAAAATATCCAGTGCCATCTCTTTGTTGGGCCCTCCAATTACAATAGGTGTTGACACCGGTGTTGATACCTGTGATGGGAATCCATCTTCGATGTCGTCGCGGTTGTTGTTGCTGTGGCTAAAGGTGTATCTTAGTCCTGCTTCCTGTGCGGAAGCTGGACAGATACCTTTCAGAGGACTGGATTAAATATTGCGTCGTGGTTTGGGAGACCCATTTTTTGTTGGAGAGAGAGAAAGAGAGAAATGGTGGTGAAGGGTGAAAACGAGTGGAGAGGTGAGTGTTTTGTGGTCGTAACTCTCCTATTACTTTATCAAATAGTTTTGAAGATGTAGAAAGATGTGTTGCAGCTACATATCAAGCAACTGGTCACGACGTTTTGTTGGATGCTTGGACGTGCAAGATGAGGCTGAGTTTGTGTGAGTACAGGCTTTTGTGGAAGTGATTGGTGTTTGCAAGGAAACAAGTCCAATGCAATTTCATACCGGGCAGATCAGCTATGCGACAGTCCATGGCAGCCGAGAACATATGCAAGTCTTAGTGTTTTACAGTTCAAAGGTGTTTATGAACAAATTGCTCTAATTGCTCTTGTGTTCTAAAGAACTTTATGCACAGCAAATGTTTATGGCACTTTGAAACAACTGTATATGTGTATATATGATATTTACATATACATATATATATATTTTTTGTTATTTACAAATACAGATTGGCACCTTAGAGTTCTATCAGTGTGACACTTCTAAACAGTGTAGTTGTGTATACCCAGCCACGACTGAGGTCGGTGTTGTCGTTTTTTACCTTGTGATGGTTCGAATATGCAGCTTGGCAGCAAGCTTCCAGATGAAGGTTCGAACAGTCCAAGTCCCTAGGTCAAAATGATTGATTCTCACAAAGATGATATGGTTGGAATAGGAAAAATGATCCCAAAATCTGTACCTGGATCTTCCAAAGGGTGCTGAATCGATGATAAGGGGTGCCCATATACCATTTCTTAGGTTTAAACAGCACCCTTTGGAATATGCTGGTATTTTGTTGTGTTTGTTTTTCAGAATCTTGAGCTACATCGGCCAAATTGAAGAAACATATGGTGTATGTGTGGGCTTTCTGGATGGAGCGAAAACCCCTCAAAGGATCAACGAATCACTTCCAAGCTCTTTCGCCTGGCTGTACTTCCGAATCCTCTGTGCTGCTCATGACTCACCGCAAAGATGTATATTTTTGGTTCACATCTAATTGAAATCATAAGGGACTCATGTTTGAGGGTCAAGAAGCATGAGAGCTATTCTTGCAATGCAAAAATCTTGATGTATTGATATGATTTGATATGGTTGTGTAAGAAGCGATCCCAAAATGGTTTGGCACTTCTGATTTTGTTTTTTCCTGAGGTCAGGCTTGCAATCAGCCACGTCGGGAATTGACAGATGTGCCCTACGTCGAGGCAGTCAGTGATGTCGTGTTTTCTTTATTAGTTTCCGTGTTTTTTTTGTTGGTAACCTCCCTCCAATCAGCAAATGGTTTTTGTTGGTACCCTGGTGGTTTGGATTCCCTCAAATCCCCGAAAATGATTGGGGGATTCTTATGAAAGGGGTAAGATCCGACTTGAATCTCAACCCCACCGGGTTGATCCAATGGGAAGTTGATCAGAGCCGTAACTGGGTGCTTCGAACCCAGGATGTTTTGCTAATAGTTATCGCAGCCCCGAAAAGTAATGCTCCAAGAATAGAAGATGAACATTTTACGACTTTTGGGATGGCAAGATTTTCAGATGTGAACTATATTAATTTCAGGGAGGGAATCCGTAGATGTAACAGATACATATTTAGTAGTATTTATATATACAATAGATATGGACAGGCTATAGGTTAAAACGGTTTAGTCATGTTAAACCGTTTTTTGTTCGCGGGTTTTTGCTGGATCCTGTCTCTGACCTGGAACCAATTCACCCCCATACGGTGGCCATTGCCATAATGGCAATGGCGAGCCATGGAAAAAAAAAACATGATGCGTGGTTGTTGCAGTTATCTAGGGATTGATATCATAATACCTCATTACAACTAGGATTCACAAAAAAATATCCACCAAAAATTTGGAAGAGAATCTTTTGTTGGGGACTCAGGACTCTTCTTCTTCCAACCTTTTTGGGTTGAAACCCACAGGTGGCCAGTATTTTGCCTTGCAACTACTTCAACACCAATCACGCCCATGTCCTGCGAACCTTGCATTTTCCTTCCATTGCCTGGCTGCTCAACGTGGTGTTGATCATGGTGTCAATGTTGATGTTAGTTTGGTGTACGCTCCTGAAGATTAACATGGAACATAATCATGGGGGTTTGGAAGATCATGCTCCATTCTAAATGGGTGATTTGTAGGTTCCATGTCAATCTTCCAGGGTGTACGACAATTAATACTAAGGACTACAGGCAGGTACATCCATACCGTTGATGGAAGAAATCCCCTGCACCAGTTGAGGTTGGTAGTTTTCCTCATATTTCACAGGGTTTTTTACATCCCAGGTGGTGCAGGATTTCTTCCATGGGGATTTTGAACACTGAAATGTTATACTTGGTTTCTCGTGACTGGAAAAAGCCAGGTCTGATGTAAGTGTGTGTTTCTTACAAAACAGTTGGATCTCTGAGAAGAAACATGATTGACTTGGTTAGATGATATCACTGCTGTTTTTATTATTGTGAGTAGTATTAAAGTTATTACTATCAGTTTACATGCAATCATATAATACGGCTTATGGATTGAATTGTACAATATGTGTTTCAATGTATTTTTAGTAAAATATCCTTGTTGTATACATTATTGAATATGGTTTATATATATATATGTTATATATATTTCATATGGTGTGCTTTATACTTTATTTATATGAGTATATTACTTGATATAGTACATTGTGCTTGGTAGCTTTGCTTATATAAGATGGTCTCGTTTGATATGTTTTCTTTTTAGATACAAACGCAGTAGTCCAGCATGACTGGCTATTGGCTGTTCTTGACCCAACGAAGAAGACATCTATAGTTATTGATACAGTATACATTTCATCCAGTGACATTCAGTAATACATTGAGACATAAGAATTTCTAAAAAAGAACAAACAAAACTTTTGGATCACAAGGTGCCAGTAATTAATTTGGATCTTCAGATCTACCCAAACTGGTAAACTAACATAGCGAACGCTGAAAAATATCCCCATGTGCAATAGGTTCAACACATCTACGCTAATCCGGGTCCATTTTCCAGCCAGCTAGGTTAGCTTACCAGGGTGTATCATCAACTACCCTCCCTGAAACTAACATACTAGTAGCACCTGAAAATAGACCTCTGGAAAAGGAGATTCCTATTGGAAACCACCATTTTCAGGTGCTATGTTAGTTTCAGGGAGTGTAGGGTGGTGCTTGGAAGGGATCTATGGAGCTGGATGGATCATCAAAATTTGCAAGGTCATTCCGCCGATTTATCCACACCTTCCGGGCAAGGAGTATCTACATGGTTGCAGCCTTAATGAAAATTCCTACGGATTTTTTTTGGTGACATGGGAATTTATGGAAACCCGAATCAAGGTGAGGGAGGTGGGGATGGACCTGTGTACTTTTACTGACATCTGTATAGATGTTGGAGAAAAAAACGCACACTCCCTACAATTAACATAGACCTTTGAACATGGTGATGGTTTAAAACATTTTGTATGTTCACCCCTATTTGGGGAAATGATCCAATTTGACGAGCATATTTTTGAAATGGGTCGGTTCACCCACCAACTAGTAGACCTTAGAAATGGTGGGTTTTTGATAGGACTCTCCTTTTCCAGGGGCTATTTTCAGGGGCGAACTGTCAAACTGTTAGTTTCAGGGAGGATAGTTGGACCTCGCTGAGGCACCTCACTACCAAAAGATTGGTTTCACCATGGAAGAGAGGCGATATTTATACCTTCAATACTGCTGATGGAAGAAATCCTGCACCACCCAACATGTATGAAGCCTTGTAAATAATGGGATATTTACCACGTCAACCGGAGCAGGATTTCTTCCATCAACAGTATAAATATTGGACTTAATTTGGTGTGTTGATGAATAATGATATGCTATCGTTTACGCAGATGTAAATCTCGTGTGTGACTAAGATGGTCCCCTCCAAAAATGAAGAGCTTAGGGAGGTTCCTCCCACCGAGCTGAGGTACAGGGATCAGCTACAATGGGACCCGTTTTCAAACAAGCAATTTGCCCTTTACAAAGCATTGTTGGTAATAAATAAATGGTCCCTCTTGCTAGCTACTAGTTTCAGAGGTCCAGTGGTTGATTGTGCTTTTATATGCTTTTGTATTTTTTGCTGGAGCGTATAATTCAAGTCTATTTATATCAGTGTAAAGAAGAGGTAAACAAACTTGGTGTCTTTTTTTTTCCGGATCTTCGTTTCTGGCTCGCTTCATGCTTGTGCGGAAGATGGATCGTCCCATTGATCCTATGGGTCCCAATGCAACCACTAGGTCATGCACAACAAACCACATTCAAGAATCAAGGCGGCATCCAGAGCTGTCATCATCGAAAAAAAACATGAGCACTCAAGGCAGAACCTGGGTGAAATCGTCGTCCCCTGTAGTGTTCTTTTTTGAAAATCAACAGCAGCTGCTCATCCCATTAGATACTTCAGTTCTGTGGATTTCTTGGGGTTAAATGTTGCAGGTAAATGATTTGGAACATCATGACCTCTCCCGATCTGATGCCCAAAATGATGGTTGATGTGTGTTTAGAATGTGTATTAAATCGCCGAATCAAATCTCATAGTGAGATAGTGGCACTTTGTGTACCACCTTATTGGATATCATCCCTGGTCATACCTTCTCAGAAGAAATTTGAATCCACAAAATGACACAACTACAACTCCCTGTTTTCCTTATACGCTGGAAAACAAACACATGTCTATCAATGTCTATCAAGATACCTAGAATCCAAATGACCTCTTTTTGGTGGGTCTGAGCTTCCATTTCATGGGTGGAAAGCTTCTCAACTATGGGTCCCCCTGGGCTTGAAGGGTTGTATATGGAGCCATAGTTTTCTGGATAGTTGGATGTACCCCTACCAATGAACCCATCTGAAAAATCCCTATATAAGCCCTATATTGTGGGTATTTATGTATTTTTGTTCATCCCCAATAATCCCATCCGAGAACAGAATAAATAGCATCGGTACACTGAATGGGAGGAACTCGGCCTTTCAACTCGGTGAACACTTTAAGGTGGACAGTTCGCGGACTATGATGATACAGTTCGTTTGGGGAACCAAGATGACAACCGAGCTGAATCATAGGAGTTTAAAATGGTCAAGTAGTGGTCATGCATGCAATGTTTATAATATGCACTCCCTAATTTAACTTAGCACCTGAACATAGGCCTTTGCAAAAGGTAAGTAGTCTTTCAACCACCAATTTTGAGGTGCTATGTTAGTTTCAGGGAGGGTAATTCCATGATTTTTTGTTGATATTTGACATGTATATAGTCCAATAATAGCATTTTAAAATGATGTATTCATGTTGTATACTTTATTATGTGTGTTATTGCCATATTTGCCATATTATCATCGCTTCAAAGATCTCAGTTGTAGAGCCTGAAAAACAGCAGTTGCTTCCGGGACCTAAAATCTGAGTTTTTGTCGAAGTTTTTATGACGATCCAAACAGGATTTGTACCCTCCCTAGAACTAGCCCTTGAAAATGGGCCTCCCAAAAGGAAAGCAGTCTCCCAATCACCAATTTTTCGGGGGCTATGTTAGTTTCAGGGAGGGTATATGATTTGGCATGTCAATTGGAGTCATTTGAGTGTGTTTTTATATTTTTGTCTCCAATTTTTCCAAAGATTCAGATACCCCAAATTGGACAAAAAGGTTGGGCATGATGATGGATTTTTTGGTGTCTCAGGTGCTCTAGTTAATTGGAGTTTCAACTGTAGACATGTTGACCATCGAGTGGATGCATTTTGAAAGTAGTAGACCCCCGAAGATTAAGATAGAACCTGAAAATGATGGTTCCGAAGATGATTTTCCTTTTCCAGGGCTGTATTCTCAGGTTCCATGTTAATCTTCCGGGGTTTTCCCAACCATCTCTAGGCGTTTTGGTCCCGTATTATTTTTGTTTGCTGAAATGTAGACCATGACATTTGGTCAAACACGAACCCATTTTAAGATTAATTTGTTTCTGCAAACGGATTTCAACCAACAACCATTCCAACATTTTTGGTGTCCATCACGGATGGAAAAAAGCAAACACATCTCTTCTTAACAATCGTGATATTGATAGTTAACGAAACGAACGTCAGCAAAGATGCAGCGTGATGCTTCTTGGGGCGAAAAAGCGCGACGAGCCTGGGAAGAAATTTTGATCCAAAAAGGGCTGAATAGAAAAGCAACCTCACTCCAAATGAAGATTTTATGTTCCTGCAATCCAACCCTCCAAAAATCCCCTTGTACTTATTTTGAAGCGAAATTACAGTATATATAACCACATCACGCAAACGCCAGAGGTTTGCACTAAAGGCGGCTAGCTTAGTAGGAGAAATCCCCATTAGAAGAAGAATCCAACGGTTGATGATTTCCAAGCTTGGATCAGATTTCAATCTATTGACGGAAGAGATGATAAGTTGTTACTCTAAGCAACATGCTACCAAAAAAAATCCTGCAACTTTACAAACATGGGATTACACCATTACTCCGGTAAAAATAAAAAACTTAATTTACAGTATGGAAGCCTGCTAGCCGAAGTTGCAAGAAAGATGGCGGCAACAAAACAAAAAAATCCTGAACAAAAACTCAGATTCGGTGCTTCACCCCCAAAACTGGATATATGTTGTTTTGTAATGGGACCTACCCCCCTGCAGTTTGACATGGAACCTGAAAATGGTGGTTTCCACCCCAAGTACGGTTCATCTCCTTTCCCAGGTCGGCTGATTTTTCATTTGAAACTGCAGGGGTGGGAACCTCCAAGGTCTGGGAACCTCCAGGGTGCAAGGGGACATCCCCCAACCTCCAAGGTCTACGGGAGACTTTACTGCTGTTGGCCAAGGGTCCCTTCAAAGGCGCAGAACGGTTCCAGCCGAGTTTTTGCATAGTGGCATGATTGCTTGGAGGATCATCCCAGGACTTGGATACGTGGTTAATAACCATGGTGATCGTAAGTCACCTAAGTAGGGTTGTTCCCCTTCCAAATGGCCTAAATGGCCTATAAATGGGGTTACTAACCACTTACTAAGCGGGATGATCCTCCCAGTGGCATTATTGAATGATATTATGATATTTAAATTTTGTTGTAGGAAGCAGATGATTTTTATGGAGAATCAGTTTTCCCGCAGCATCAGTCATTAGACTGGTGGTTTGGTTGACTTTGTTAGTTTGGTTGAAACGATGCCTTCCTTTTGGCCCCAACAAACCTCAACATTGGGTCATTAAGTGGGTGATGACTTCAAAACAAACATCTAGTTTGTCGAGTCCCTGGAAGGGAGACAAAAATACTCTCTAGGAAACCATTCGCACATCCAACCGTGAGAAAAGGAAAGTCATCGACTCAAAAGTGCCTTTTGTTTGGGGATATGTTAGTTCCCAGGTGTGTATATTTTGTTCACTTGGATTGAAATCATCACCAGACGAAGAACGGATCATCTGTATTAAGCGCTGAATATCTTCAAATTGTGCGGTTGGAAGGAGAGCGAAGGAGTGGTTGGAGTATCTCTCCAATCCCTTCACATTGGGGAGTGTGGAGCTACCCACGCTGATGTTCTCCACATTTTACCACTATCTAAATGTTATTGTTTGTGTTCACACTGAACATTGGGGAAGGTTGTCCAAGTTGATGAATGATATTTTTCAAGCCGGATTAAAGCACCAACTGGTAACTAGGTGTGATATTATTCCCTGAAACTTTCCATAGACACCCCAAAACAGCCATATTTGTTCAGGAGTTATCTCTTCCAAATCATAATGGTACTGTATTCATATTTCTAGGGTGTACGTGGTATACTCAATATACAACAGACAAGACAGTGTACAACAGCCATAGCATCTCAGTTTCCATTTGGTGGCAATCAACCTGCAGAAGGATGCAACCTGAAAATTTAAACACCTGGGTGTCTTTAATCCCTTCATGCAGGAATCAATTTTTATTCCACAATTGTTCAGTACATGGACTGCTGCTTAGACCACTGGACCACTGTTGTTTTGTTCCACAAAAGTCTCCAGCAAAATCGATTCGATTGCAAATTCGGGATGTCACTTATTAGGATTCCGTCCGAAGTTGTTGGAGCCTAGGAGAATAGCCTCGAAAAACCCACGACTTCCGATGGGAAGCCACGTGGCTCCCTCTTTTTCGGGGGGGTTACATCAGGGTAAAAGTAGATGGCACAGCTACCTTGTATTGGTTTATATAAGCCCTGCATTGACCTACCTTTTGGGCACTGTGCCATGTATTTTGACCATGGGGTATAACTAACCCATATATCTTGAGGGCTTTAAAACCTTCATGTTTGATGGATTTAAGACTCCAAGGAATCCAGCTATATGTTGATTTTATGTCGATTTTGGGTTTCACCATTTTTGGGTGGATCAAAATTTGGTGATTTTTGGACCATAACTAGGTGGTGGTTTCACCCCTATTTGGGGTTAGATGTTGCAGGTAAATGATAACTAGGTGGTGGTTTCACCTCTATTTTTTATTTTCTCTCCTCTATTTGGGGAAGGTTTCCAATTTGACGATCATATTTTTGCAGATGGGTTGAGTTGAAACCACCAACTAGATAAACGTTTGATTTGCTTGGTCCGGTCCGCAATGAACTTGTGAAACGCTTGGCGTCAGGTTTGGATGATTTCGGCAACCCACAGGACGGGCTCTTTCTGGAGAATTGCGGGCTGAAACTGACAGTAACAACTTGCAAGTTGGTTGTAAGTCGTATATCCCCAAAATGAGAGTACAACAGAAATTACTAACTAGTCGTGAATCATGAAGAATCATCAGCCATCCAATAAACCATGTTTTTTTTCTGTGAAACCCATCAGTTGCATCATATCAAACCTCTTATATATGCTGCATATCTCTAGATTTGATATATAAAGAGAGGTCAGACGGCAACGTCTTTCCAGATGTCCTTCCAGGCCTCACAGTCAGCCAACACTCGAAAGCTCTCGCCATACTCCCGAAGTATCTCAAGTTGCTGTTCCAAGCTTGAAGGATGATATTGATTGATGTACCCAAGTTGAAGATTCAGGTATTTCAGGATTATTGGGGCCTTATGTCATCCAAGTATGACATTGATTGATGTACTTGAATCCTCCAAAATCCTCCAGATATTTTGACCACCTTGCAGGGTCCAGGGTAAGACTGTTTCAGTCATGTGCAGTGTTTGCAAGTAGCTATGTTTTTTTGGCGTTTTTTCGCGGTTTGTTTTTCAACAAATTTCTTATTTTCCTCCAATTTGCCTACAAGGTTATGCTCAATTCTTATACCAAGCCTTGTCTTTCCCTGCTCGCCTTTCAACCAGCATAGCATCAGTACCTGGGACCTGAAATGAATGATTCCAATAGAAGATGTTTCATGATGGGACAATAAACATGATATTCAAAGTTATATCGGAAGCCTGTCGGTGTATCTACATGATTCAATAATATTCAATATTCCATTTCAAATAGAGACACGCAAATCATTGAAACATGATTAGATTTATATGTATATATATATATACACATTATTATCACCATTATATATTGTTTTGAGAGTTGATCATTTGAAAGTGTTTCATTTGGAAGTTAATTATCACCATCATATATTCATTTGTTTCAATGTATGGTATATTTACCTATATACATTTGGTCAATTTACATACATTGAGCGTCTGAGATTATTACATGAAATCATCTAGTGATACTGTTGATGGTTCAGAAATCCGGCCCAATGGGATGTGAAATGTCCTGTAGATAATAGGATAAACTACCAACCTCAACTGATACACCCTGGAAGATTAAGATGGAACCTACAAATCACCCATTTAGAAAGGAAAATGATCTGAACCAAACCTCCATGATTATGGTCCATGTTAATCTTCCAGGCTGTACATGAAAATTCCTTTTGAACCTTGGCGTTTGGATTTTGTTTTCGGCTTTTCTACAGCAGGACTAAGAGTTGAGCCGTTGAGCCGATGAGCGGGGGGGGCGTTACGGGTAGAGTTGCGGCCTTGTTCAATCACGAATCGCCTCGTCTTTTGTTCGAAGGTTGGATCAGCTTTCAGCGAGGTGAAGATGGAAAGTAACTAGAAACAAATACACAACACATGCATTAGGGATAAAAAGGTGGCAACCAACAAAAAATATATATCAGACCGTTAAATGATGTTTTTTTTTTGAGAGCTGAATGGTATCAACATCTTTTACAGGGAGGATTAGGGTTCTTCAGGGCAGGTTAGAACAGATATATCGGTGTATCATATGTAAGTTTTCCGGCTCCAAGACTAATGACTGCAAGCTGGTTGATGGGAACAATTTTGAAGCTTGGGGATTTCTTTTTAAAACACCATCGTAGGGAGACATTTGCAACTATCCCCGTCAGGGGCCCCCACAACAAGTCTATCTTGGTACGAGATGTTGGGAGTTCCTTTTTTCGGATTCGTGAGTCCCAATATGGTTTCACAATAGTTCAATTGAAACATGTGGGCCGATGTCCAAAGGAGAAGATTGAGCAATGCTTTTTTTCTGGTCAAAGTACCTACTAATGTTCCCAAAGTGGAATGCCAATGCGTTTTCAGCCTTCCCATTTTGCGTGGAATTTACTGTACGTCCCAGACATGTATCATTTTATCATATCATTTTGGGATCCTTACGGCAACCGTGGACTTTTGCTTTTTGACTAAACATCTTGTTTCAGCTCTTCTGGCCATTTCTGCATATATATTTAGTATGTATAGTCTAGTATACAGTGAAGCTTGACTGCGAACACTTGACATGTGACTATTATCCTGGTAGTGAGCCAGGTCGTGATCATTTGATTACATAAATATCTGAAATATCTGAAGATATGGTAAAGGGGAACTATATAATATGTTGAAGAATTGTAAAAAGCTGTGTTGCAAGCTAGGGCAAGATGGGAAGATGTATGTTATCCAGTAGCTCGGTGTACAGACACTTTAGAAAACATGCCCAACAAGCGGCATGTCAGCCATGTCAGCTGGGATGGTTGAACCGGGGTTGTGCATCATCGGAATAAAAGTGGCGTTCGCTGTCCATTTGTGCGGCGATGTTTCTTGAAACGACTGCGCGAACGAATGCGTCGTACCAGTGGGTCCCACGAGTGTGCCCGGTGTCCGGAGGGTCAGACGATGATCCTCGATAGTCCGAATGAACGGGGTGAGAATCATGAAGAGTATCAAGCAGATCGCTCCAGACAACGAAGGATCGTTTGCTATGATGCTAGTTGATATCGCAAATGTCCGGTTTTGATCAATCGTCGTCTCAAATTTTGTAATCCTCCCAACGGCTTCGCCCTACTTCTTCGCATCAACGTGTTCGAGGAAGGGCGTTGCAATGCTGACAAGCGAACGGTATGACACCCCTTGACATCATCGCGTTATTTGAAGCATCAACGTCAGGGGATCAACACTTTAAAAATTTAAAAGTGCTC
>DF240514.1:88337-114683 GCA_000507305.1 Breviolum minutum Mf 1.05b.01 | reverse complement strand
TGATGGTTTCTTCGTCCAGTTTGAACGGTTGTTTGGCTCAAGGCCACGAAGGCTCAAGAGCGACAGTTGAAGTTTACTGGCTCAGCGAAAATAGCTTGTGCGAAAGGGTTGTTTGCTGGTGAAACGGGTCTAGTTGGTTTTTGTGTCGTTTGGACACGAGAGGAACTAGTTTTTATCTCACTTGAGGGTTTCTTGTTGAGTTTAGGTTTTCTAGATTCCAGGGGATCTTAGTGTGGATAAATTTCACGCTCGCAGGTGAAACGTGGTGAAACGTGAAACTACACCCACCTCAGAGTCCGCTCAGTTTATCTTGGCTTGGCGAAGCGAAGACAGCGTAGAAAGCTCAAGAAGCAGCCAAAGCGAAGCCCAGCCAGGCAATGGTTGCAGCGCCATTCCAGGAGCGGCACAAGGTGGTGGCAGTAAAAGCCCGGTGCAAGGGCAATCACTTAACAAGCGCAAAACTATGCAAGGCAAGCGGTGACGGGGAGAAGATGATGTAAGGGGACACGGGGTAAAATGGTGAGAGAAAGGAAAAGTAAGGGAGTGTTGTAAACAACAGATGGATACTTTAATGGAATCTGGGATGTACAACCCAAGAGTTTGAGCCCGAACGGGGCCATATTGGGCAACGTGATCAGGCAAGGAGGGGAAGTCAGAGAAAGGGAGCAATCGAAGGGGTAAGCATAGCGCACCGCCCCTTCAAGGGCATGTGCCCCGCTTTGGGCCATGCCCTCTCGGAACTGCAGAAAATCGGCGAGCAGTGCCCTCTCTGCGGGCGCTGGCAGCGTGAATTTGAGGGTCCAAGTGACACGATTTTTACTGGACCGTGTCTGTGTATTTGCAAGGAGGGGATGGTGTAGGGAGCAAGGCTACCTTCAGCGGCGCGACGGCGAGCATTTGCGATCTGTTCGGCTTGGTGTTCAATAATGGCAGAAGGGGTTAAGAGGAAGCTCTGGTTGATCCGGAGAGTGTGCGGTTCATCTTGCATTGAAACATCGTCAGCCGAGCTGAGAGAGGAAGACACCTTGGTACGGTGTTGAGAAAGGACGTAGGCGCCAAGGGCCGGCGGCAGAAAAACCACGAGGTGGGTAACCTTCATACACGTTTCAGAAGTCCCTGTAGTCCAGTGGCAGATGTGATTGCCTAGCAGTCTATCAGAACCATCGGAGGCGGCGAATCTGGTGCGAGCATAGTTCAGGAATGCGTGCCAGAATTCAAGTCCGTAGATTTCCGGGTGGTGAAGAAAAGGAGGTGCGTCGTCTGTATCATGCGGGGCTATGATAAGCAAAATGAGCTGCGCGAGGTGGTGAAGAAAATTTGAGAGGGCCGTACCCGGGTGGGGAGTGGCGTTGCCTTGCACGTGATTGGCAATGAGGCACGTGATCAGGTGACGGTCAAAAGAAATAAGAAGTTCCTTTAAGATCCAACACTAATCGTGCCCAAGGTGAGGGGGAAGTTGAGTTAAAGCTGCGTAGTGCTTGGTGGAGAGGACGTTAGGGAGTTCCTTTGTGTTCGGGTCTGTTTGGGTCGCTCTGCCTGGTGTTTGTGAGGATGGAAGGTTCACCGTCTGCACGAGATGAAACAAGGGAAAGGTCTCCGTCAGGTCGGACAAATTCTTGGAGTCCTGTTTCATCGTCTGGAGGTAACCCTGACGGTCCTGAACGATGTAGGAGACGTCCTACGGTTCAGATCGAGGGTAGGTGAAGTCGTTTCCGGTCAGGTCTTCGTTCGGTTCTGCATCCTCCTCTAAGATATGAGGGGCGGGCGTTTGACGAAGGTGTGCATCGAGGCGGTCATCCGCTTGAACATTGAGCATGTTGTCCCGTACTGTGGGTGCGAGGTGGAGAAGTCAGTGGGCTGTGCGGGAGCGGAGGAGGAGCGATGACGTTCGGGATCAGTCCACATAGGCTGGGCAGGATCCTGCCAGCCGGAGTGGAAATGAAAAGGAGGAATTGGTGCTGTGTAAGTGCTGAGGAGAAGATCAGGTGTCCAAAGTCCACGTGTGGGAGCCTCATGTGCTGGGGATATCAACCAAAAGGAGGGTATCGGCCTGTGGCCCGCGGAGAGTAGAGTTTGCTAAAGCATCGCGGGTCGCAGGAGGCAAAGGATGGAGTTGAACAGCGTAGCCAACGCGACTGCGGGTTTTCGGGTTGGTGCCGTAGCGTTTCAGCGTATTGGAAACGGCGGCCTTTCCCCCGGGCCTGAAAGTCGAGGATGAGGAGGGTTTCCAAAACGTCCTTGGACATAGGACGGAGGTTGCCGTGGGAGAGGACACAAAATTTTTTGGTGGCGATCACGATTTGAAACGTAACACAGCTTTCCACCTTGTGCGGGACCTTTCTGCGGCCTGACTGTACATTATCAGAGGGGCTCGTCTAGAACTTTCACGGTAGTGTAACATGTCTAGACCTCCGGGCTGGTCTCAGTATTCACCATTGTTGTGACAGCTTGTGTCGTATGGGAAGCTACACTTGCTCACTGTGGACAGTGGGTTGCAGCTATTGCACTCCGGCTGATGTTGTGCATTCTCAGCCGGGAAAGTCTCAAACAGCCTGTGCAACCGTTCAAGGGCACCTGTGCATTACGCTGTGGTTGTCTTCTGGATGTACAAAAAAGGGGGGAGCGGACTGGCAGGTACCTTGCCGTGGTAGCAGATCCTTCCCCTCTGCCTCAGTCGATGAATGCAGTGGTACATCTTGTTACCAAGGATGCAGTCGATTCTCCCTGACCCACTGGCAATTCCGGCTTGCCTAGGAGTTGGCAGGGCAAGCTTCTCACAAATTGCGGCCGTGTTCATGGTGGAAACACCGAAATCTCCCAAGCTTGTTAATGCAAAACACTAAGGCGGTCAATCTAAGGCACATGAGATAGCAATTCAACGAGCGCGGCCTTTTGTGCAGCACAGTTTTGACATGGGCAAGCAACTCTGTGTTTTTCTTATGATCCTTTATGTCCTGTTAGTACACAGTCTCTCCACTGCAGCCTCGTCGACACATTGCTGTGGACAACGCCACCAGATAAGGGGAAGCTATATAACTTGGACCCAAAACCTCTAAGTCAAGAGGGAGGCATTGCTCTCATCCACCAGGCCCTTTGCCGGGTGCTGCAAGACACTCTGCATAAGCTCTGTGACAATCTCGGCTAATCGCATTGCCATCAGTTGTCGAAGATCTCGTCCCATTTGGAACACATGTTGGTTCTGTTGTTCAGGTGACTTGCAAGCAGCCATTGTCTCAAAACAGTAGTTCTGCAACAGCGTTTCCGCTTGTTTGACTACAAACTTGATGGAGAGCAACATACGAGCAAGTGGCCACGTTGGGGGCAAGAGTAGAAACCTTGTCAGCCCCTCTCGGCCTTCCCTGAACTCCCACTCTTCTTTCTGAGGCCTCTGCGCAACTTTCTGATCGGAGGAGGTGGTCGCTAGTCTCATCTCAGCTGTGAGCGCCTGTAATGAGCCATGCTTTCACGAAGCTCCTTCATGTCTGAATCACAATCAGCAGTATCTACCGTACTGCAAGTCTTGGAGCTGGAAGAGGCATCACTGTCAGACAACCCTGGGTGATCCGAGGTATTCTCTTCGATGTCACTCTGAGGAGGGGAATCCCGAACATCTCTCCTGGCTCGTTTGCCGGCTTGAGCTTCTAAAGGAGTACCATGTTGCGATCGATCTGACGATGAGATTTCTAGACTTCAAATATTGCGGACCAGTTACCAGTTTCCCATTCAATAAAAGATATGATACGTGGAGGCCGTAAAATCAAGCAAATAAAGAAAGAAAGAATAAATCACTACTCCTTCCCCACTTCCTTTGATGTCTTTGAGGGTAGACTTCTGGGACAATCTGGCTCTTAGACTACAGTCTTTGAAGGTAGACTTCTGGGACAGTCTGATTCCTTCGCAGTTTTTGAGGGTAGACTTCTGGGACAATCTGGCATGTGAGTGATGGCATTGGATGTCAGTGGCATTGGCATCCTGGTGGCTGGATCAAAAAGGGACGATATGGATTATTTTTAGAATTCGAAATCTTTACGATTTTGTCTGGAATGCAAACATTTCGGATGTCTTCATCCTGACCTTTAGAAGAGAATGTCTGACTCCACGCGGCCTATGTTGGAATATGGTGAGTGTGCGTGGCTTTGTGGTCTGTTGGAAAGTGCTGTTTGAGTTTCTTGCTGCGTCTTCACCTGAAAGGTTTTGCATCATGCGTCTTAAAACATTTTCTACCAGTAGTAGAATATTGAGAGCTACCATCGTTGTAGTGGGCGTTGCAATGGAGCTGAACCAGATACGAACTAATAACTTTGGAGGCGATATTTAGGACCTTGCTGTAGACAAGTTGCTAGCGATGAAAGAAGATCTGTCTCACATCAAAGATGTTTCAGTCGTGACACACATCTGTCTCAAGCAAGAAAACAGATAAGAAGTAGATATAAGTGTAGTTGTACTGAAAGTTAAGAAACAAGAATGAGACAACTGAGCTAAACTTCAGCTTTGCTAGAAGTGGTTTGAATATCAGATTTAAGAATTGTTTTGGCTTTCAGGCGATGAGTTTGTCCCAGCCTGCGATATTTTCTTACCAAAAGCTCAAAAAGCGTGTGTCAATACTTCTTGCTTTTCCCGAATAATTTTGCAGCATCGGGATTTACTGCCACCTGTTTCGGACAGCTGATAAGCTGTTTCTGGTGATTTGGATTTTTTGAGCTTTTGCTTACATTGATTCGCAGCAGGTCGCTGTCTGTTTCTTCTCTTTTGCACCTGTTCTTCCAAGTACGGCGCACCAGGATTGACATGGTCATGGGACCGTTTTAGTGCCCAAAGGCGAAGCAAAAGGTCGTATAAAAGCTGTACAGACCCAAATATGTAAGACATGGTCACTGAATCCATGGAATTAATGCAATTTACAATATGGAATACTCATCATGCACTTTCTGACAAGATGTTTTCGTTAACCACCTTTCTTTATCTCCGGGACCACTGTTTAGATGCCTCTTAGTACAACTGTCAAGTATAGCAAACTTATCCCATCTTCTCTCATTCAAGCAGGTGCTACCCCCTCGGGAAATCAACATGCGTGCTCTTGGCATTTGCTCACTTGCCCTTGATTGATTGACCGTGGAACTGGCCACCTTCAACCCACCCCTTTTGCATTCTCTGAGAGTCTGCATTGTGTTTGGGTTCGAGTACGTCTTTCAGTTGCTTTTCGTTGGTTGATATATCCAACTTTATAGAAGCGACACTTTCAAGTTTCGGCATATCACCGCAGCGTCAGTGGACCCGTCATTTAAGAAGGGTTTTAGAAGCCCATTGTAAGGTGTATATGTAGCTTGTTCATTTGTGTCAGCTGCGACAGCCACATCCGTCGCCACAGGATAGCGTCACAGTTTGCAATCGCAGCGGTGATAAGGTGTGTCAAAAAAATGTATTTTCAGACCAAAAGTTCGAATGTTGGCATTTTCGGAACATTGTATACCTGACAGCAAGCCATACGCTCTACTTTCGTCTCCCTCCCTTCTCAACGCAAGTGTGTTGGTGGACAAGTGTCCTTCTTCATCTCGGACGAGTGTCCGATCCACAAGACAGGTGTCTTGATGAGTTTTCATACCAATTATCTTACAATCTATTGATTCTTTTCACGCTTGTAAAGCCAAACCCACAGCTTGGAAGCGCGGCTGTGAGAAGCGTCACAGCCATTTCTCCACTTTCAAACAAGAGTGCGCTTGCTTCTGCATTTTTGTTGTGAGCCGTTGCACTTGAGTTACCTGGCAGCTAACGTAGGCCCAAAAGCACAATAACTTATTGTTAGTTGTTAACTCAAGTCTTCCATACAAGCCTAACTTTTCAGTTTCACGTTTGTAAGGCCAAACCCACAGCTTGGAAGCGCGGCTGTGGGAAGTGTCACAGCCCTTTCCTCACTTTCAAACAAGAGTGCGCTTGCTTTTGCATTTTTGTTGTGAGTCGTTGCACTTGAGTTACCTGGCAGCTAACGTAGGCCCAAAAGCACAATAACTTATTGTTAGTTGTTAACTCAAGTCTTCCATACAAGCCTAACTTTTCAGTTTCACGTTTGTAAAGCCAAACCCACAGCTTGGAAGCGCGGCTGTGAGAAGCGTCACAGCCATTTCTCCACTTTCAAACAAGAGTGCGCTTGCTTCTGCATTTTTGTTGTGAGTCGTTGCACTTGAGTTACCTGGCAGCTAACGTAGGCCCAAAAGCACAATAACTTATTGTTAGTTGTTAACTCAAGTCTTCCATACAAGCCTAACTTTTCAGTTTCACGTTTGTAAGGCCAAACCCACAGCTTGGAAGCGCGGCTGTGGGAAGTGTCACAGCCCTTTCCTCACTTTCAAAAAGGGGTGCGCTTGCCTTTGGACCTTTTGTTGTGAGCCATTGCGCATGAGATACAGGACAGCTAACGTAGGCTCAAACACACAATAAATGCTCCAACTCTAATTGAATACATTTGGATAATCGTTTGCAGATATCGTTTCATAAATGGAATTTGGAGAGATTTCCGCCAAAAGACATGTGCGATTTGTTTTGCGGACAAGGCGCATTAGAACATGTATTTTTGTTATCCTTTTTTGTTTTTGATCTATTTTACAATGGGCCTTTTCATGCCAAGCCATGTGGATTTGAGCATTTTTTTCAGCAAATGAAATTCATGAATCATCTTTAAGATGGAGCTGATGACGGATGCCCCAGGGTTTTGTGGGCTTTCAACCGTCAGCAAAAACAAACCAGAAAACTGGTTTGTGCAAACACCATTGATTTGAGGGATATCCATGATTTTTAAAGACCAAATTGGGGTCCGTTTCAAGAAACGCAACGACTTGTCAAACCGATTTTCGACAGTGTTTCTACATAATTCCTTGTCAACGTTTGCGACTCAGACTTTTCACGGGTTGGTGCGTGTGATTCCCACATTACTTCAGACACCCGTAGCGTGTGGTGCCTCAACAGGTTTGGTGCATGGCTGGTGAAGTCATCGTATTTCAAATTTTGTTTTTATTCACAAAAATTGTACATTTTGAATTTTTTTGAGTGGTCATATTCTCTCCTGTGTTTTGAATCCTTGTTTGACCGGCAATGTCTTCCAAACTTGGTGCTATGTCATGGTGTATAGAGTATGTATTCGCCTTTCCAAATCAATCAACAAACCCCAATCCCCATATTTTATTCAAATAATCCAATGGAGTTGGGCTCCCAAAATTTTGATTTGAAAAAAAATCATCCACTGAAAATTGATAGTGAAAACATGATTCTGAGTATACAGGTACTGTCTAAGTCTAGGCTCGGGCAGGTAGTTTCAATTTAGGGCACTGGTGATGGTGATGGTGATGATGAAACGATGAAAAAAAGGGGAAAAAAGGGGAAAAAAAGGAGAAACGCAATTGCAGCGGTACGGCATGATGCTCTGTGATGCAGGCTTTTGTCAAAACCATCAATTCTTTCCATACAACTATCCCTTTTGCCACGTCAGCATTTAAGAAAAAAATGTTCAATTCTACTCGTTTTGCCACTTGCTTTGCCCCAACAAACTTAGATAGTATCAGCCATGTCTGCAAACCTTGTATGCTTCCTTCACTTTAATGAAACCCTGGTCCTTTGTCGGAAACTTCCTGGGTGGGGCATGTGAATTTCTATAAGGATGACTGAGAAAGAGCTCACAAAAGGTGCCAAAAGGATCTTGGATGAGACGGAAGAGTCTGCCAATGGCATGTCTTGGCATCAGATTCATTTTGGAAAAAAAATCTTTGATCTATGTACCCCGCCCGGGATGCCATGGCTCATGGCAAATGAGTCGGTGGTGACTGTTACTGAGTGGGGCGTAGATCCAAGCAAGATCTTTGGTGGATATGCTAGCTCGCTTTTGGAAGGGAGCGAAGGAACGTAGCGATTGGGAGTTATCCAACAATCCCGAACCATAATTTGACCTATTTGAAGCAATTCCCCCAAGTGTACCTTGTTTTTTTTGAAGTCAAGAATTTTGGAGTGAAAAATGAGGTAATTTCTCCTGGCCAAAAGTGCTGGGGTCTACACTACCATTTGTTCCCATGCAGTAGGGGATAAACTCATTAACCCCAATTCCTGGGTATTGATATACACTCCAGTAAACTAGCATAGCAATGAAAAATGGACCCGGATTGAAGATGTATTTCCTAGTTTCTGGTAATATGCCATTGCTATGTTAGTTTACCAGAGGCTTCCCACTGGATATAAGGGTTTCCAGATGAGATGACCATTCCCAATATCAGGAGTTGATCGAGATTGGTGTCATATTTTGGCCAGATTTGCTAGTCACAAGGTCCCCTACTTTGGGGACCTTAAAGAAACAACATAGGCGAATCAATTGTATAATCACTTACAAGTACTCAGTCATGGGATGATCGTCCAAGTTTTCTAAAGAAAAAATGGTAGCCAGGAATACTTGTGGTTTTGCCTCCTTCTTCATCTTGGATCAAGACGGTATCTCTGGCGTGATTTTGTTTGGGGTTTGGAAGATTCCCAATCGACCATGGAATGTTCCGGAAAAAAAAGGCATGGGGAATCCAGGGATTTGATTTAAAAAGGAAAGATCTCAAAAACCCATCATCTTTATGAACATGATATCAAAAAGTGTAGATGAATCATGCAATTATGGATGAATTTTTGGGCATTTCAGAGAACTTTTCATTGGTAAAGAAGATCAATCCATCGATCATCGAATGGAAAAGCGCTCGCTTTGACGCATCAAGTTATCAAAGGTGTTTTTCCCCGACCATGGATGTTTTTGATTTCAAATCACCCGAGAAATCCGGTCGCAAAAACGTCGCTCAACACAAAGGTTATGGCAAGAAGACCAAAGGATCCTCGGTGGAGGCATCTATCTGTGTTTTCTTTCCGCATGCAATCACATCCAAGATACTGTTTTGGGGTTCCAAGATGTTTTGGAGTGCTGACAAATTTATGTTGTTTTGCTGAGATTGACTGACTCAAATCACTCAACCCGTTTGTAAGGAAAGTCTTTTGTTGGGAAGGTTTTTTTGAAGTGAGGTATGCTGAAGGCTGGCCACATTACTTATATTTCCACATGAACTGGGGATACTTTACGAAATTTAGTGGTAATGCAATTATCCATGCTTTCACGCCGAGTGATTTGGCCAAAGAAGGTCGTTGTAGAAGCATTCGCCACACATTCCTGGCTGGAAGCTGAAGCCATGAACCCCAAAAAGGAAAAGGAACATCATCTACCAAATGCTGAATTCCGATTCCAGCCGCTACCCCTTTTTTCTGCAAGAAGCATAACTTGAAGACAACTCATCATTCTTCCAAAGATCGCTTTCCGTTTTTTTGTTTCACGGTTGTTTTGTTTTGTTTTGTTTTGTTTGGAGGCTTGGAGTGATTTTTTAACACTTTGGTGCTTTTCCCCCTTGTTCCTTGAGACCAGGACCACCGTTTTATTGAAAAAGTACGCATTTTAGTGGTGGATTTTTGCGGTCACCGGTTCACCTGTGGGATGTTAGTGGGATTAGTGGGATGTACACGCTGGCAAACTAACATAGCCGCGATGGAAAATGAATGAAGATGACTTTTCCTATACAAAATGGACATGTTCCAGCCAGCTATGTTAGTTAACCAGAAAGTATATATGCAGGTTTTGGTTTTCACTCCTTTTGTAACAAAAAAAACCTGTGGTTCCACTAGTTAATAGCTGTGCTCACAAACTCGCACCCTTGATTCAATCAAGCAACACTCATGGAGCACCTTGCAGATGCTATGTTGGTAAATAATGGGATAAACTACCAACCTCAACTAATCCACGCCGGATTTCTGAACCATCAACAGTATGATCACCAATGTCGATGCTATGATCTACCCCTCCGAAAACGAACATGACAATTTGTCAAATCCATTTCCTATTGAAAATGTTTTTTTTTTCCAGTTAGTCATGCTAGTGTTTTTTTTAGAGGTGTATTAAATCTATGTATCTATGTAAGAACTGCAGGCAAACCAAGGTTATGAACAACGGACTCGGTGGATGTGCAGGTGCCATGGCATTTGATGAGTTCTGAAGGTGTGGCACCTAAATTCCGCTGGCGCTGAATCGTTGGTTCTGGAAACACCACAGAAACCAGTCCTAGAACTCAACTGACGCCTATTTTGAGGGGTTGACCTTCCTTTTTGTGGGGTCAAATCCTCCAAAATATGGGTCACCATTTGAGTTCTAGGTATGTATGTAAATCATTTGTAAGGTTTGATGTTTCTTTTTATGTGTTTTATTTTGGCGCTTTTGATGATGATTTTGTTTGATGTAGGGAAATATTAGTATACCATCCATTCTTTGGAATAGCTGTTTGTCGGGAATCAACCATTTCTTGAGGAATGAATGAAAACAACCATGTGAGACGGCAGGTTCTAACACCTGAATGAAGAAAACAAAACGTACACCTGTTTGAGGTTTGAAGCAACATTTTCAGGCTTCTTTTCTTGAGTCGCTGATTTTGCTGCTGGTTTGTCAAGTTTGTCATCCCTCTTAACCAGTAGTGAAGGATTGAAAAAAGCGCATCCAGATCTGGTAGTCACTCTTCCTCCGGGAGTTTTTTTTTGTCTCAGGAGATGAGGTGGTATTCCAGGTGGGAAGGGCTGCAGTGATGGTCCTTTCATCGTTTTTACAGAACGGTGAACCGAAAGGAAAGCTGAATTTGGAGTATGAAAACTGAAACATCCCCTAGCGGTTTGGGCTTGGAAAGGAGCGATTTGGAGCTGGGGATATACCTAAAGTTCCTTTCATAACAGGGAGCGATTTGGGAGCTACTAGGCACATGTTAGATACCTTTCAGATCCTTCCTCCAACATATCATGGCAAGTAGATTTGAATTTGCAAACAGGAGTGTCTTTTCCTGGAAGCGAACAAATGCAGAAGAGGGGGGGGATGGTGGTGGTGTTATAGTCTTATGCGGAATGAGTAGACTGGTTGTGATCAACTTGGGATTCAACATTGTGCGAGGATTTTTGTTTAAAAGTAAGGGGCCATGTTGAGAAAAAAATATTTGTGGAAGTTCAATGATACAAAAAAGTCTAAAGAGAATATATATCTAATCAATTCTTGTTTGGAAATTGTGTTTTGAAACTCTCTCTCGCTTTCTCTGTCTATCTCGCTCTTACTGTCAATTCTAGAGATTGAAATTATTGAGCATCTAAATTCAGCCCTTTAATGGAGTGTAAGTTGCTAAGGCGTTGGTTCTCGAAAAAATAAACAACCGAAAACCAGTTGATGGATGCAAGTTGTTTATATTTAGATGTGCTAAGCTCCCATTATTTCCATATAATAGGGAATAAACTTATCAACCCAATAGTAAGGGTCTATATACCCATTGTAAGGCCTCCAATTAAAGGTGGGATGACCATCCCCAAAGATGGGGAGTTGAACCTGGCACATATATCTATCTATCATTTTATAGGCGACATCACCTTTGGCACTTTTTTTTGGCGCTTCTCGCTGTTCAGGCTGAACTACCAGCCAATCCACTCTTTTACCTGCAGGTGCCAGACATTTCTTCTACTTTGCATAATTTGTGTGACTTCATCTTTTGAGGTAAGGTTGGAAGATGATTCATTTCCAGATGAAATGGTCCTTTTTGGTGGGACGAATTCGTTCATTTTCTGGGGGTGCAAAACGGATTGTGGGTTGCACCGTGTTTTCCCCGTAACTCCGCGCATTTCGCGCTGCAGGTGTCGTCCGAAGAAGGGAATTACTTTTGGGGTCCAATAAGCTCAAAGGGAACGGGTGGAAGCGACAGAAAGGACGTCTTTTTCGCAGACCGAAAGCTTTAAAAGGCTTTTGAAAAGAAGAAACACCAAGTCTTTTAAACATCGTCTTCTTGACAAGAATATAAGACAGGTGTATTTTCCTTGTGGATTTTTGTTTTCCAAGAATCACTTCGGGTATAGTTGTTGTAAGCCAAGCCTTTTTGGCGATATAAAACAAGAAAATAGCGAAAAACATCGCCTTTTTGGGCTGTTTAAAACTGGAACAGGTGGTATTTTTCGACAAGTGTATGGGGGACAAACTTCCCAAGAAATGAAGGTGTGCTGACTGCTCTGTAGATATCCAAGAGGTCCAACCGTTTTCTATGGCACAGGGTAGACTCTTTTCAGTCTCAGTGATGGCACACGTCGTGGGGTTTAGCCGGTTTTCATTGGCTATCTTAACAAAACATTTTCTTTAAAGTTCTTGGGTTTTTAAAAGACAGAGTTACGAGATAATATCATCATCCAAGAGCCCAAAGATTTCTGAAGATGTCTTGTGGATTGTTTTTGTTGCACCACATTTGTCGGAGCATCAGTGACGATCAAAAATGACTTCAACCTTTCCATCTTAAAGAATGTGCCAAGAGTTGGAGGAAGAATATGTAACAGTTACAACATGAGACACCTGAAACCTCATTTTTTGATACCTACATTTGGCATAAAAATCAACCACATGTAGGTAAATATACCATACATAGATCCTATAACAGGATATGCAAACCACGTGCCGATATCCATGATTTGTCTCCAGATCAGATATGTTGTAGTGGGTAGTTCTTCGTTCCACGAAGTAGTTTTGTGTGGCATTGGGCATGAGGATTTCCTCCCCACTCCGATTTGGAAACTCTTCTACTTTTCAGCTATGATTTGGTTCCCATCATGCTCATGTTCATCCGATACCATCCAATTTGCCTTAGTGAAAAAAATCACAATATCGGGCCCTGTCTAACAGAACACACTATTCAAGAATAGAAGGCGATACTTCCCAAAAAACCTGATGGTCTCAGAAATCAATGTTTTTATTTCTGCTGAAATCTTTGAGATTTCCTTACGTTTTCATAGCATTTCATAGCCGTTTTCTTCGCATCCCTTCAAACCGCATAAGGTCAATGGTGGTTGGGCGATGCAAAAAGAACGAAGACCAATGCCATTTGCGATTTGATCCCAAAGGTGTGATCCGATTTGGTCAAAATATAGCGACCTCAACACGACCTGGGCCCCGAAAAGGTAGCTGTTTGGAACCGAAATGGGACCCCGGCTATCTCAGGGAAATCCATGTTGGTGAAATATGGGAATTTGGGCAGATCCGATGCGGTGCTTCGCTGGTGTTGTAGGAAGGGAGCGAGGAACGGTAGCGAGGAAAAGAGCTAAGGTTTCGATCAGCACGTTTTTTGAATGACTCGGGTGATTTTTTCTTGTCACAAGCTACTGCGAGTGATTTAAAAGAATCCCCTCAAAAAAAAGGCTCAAGGGGTGGTTGTTTCTTTTTGATCCCGTGGCTGTTTGATGTAGATATGTACTTTATCTCATTATTTACCGGGTTTTACACATCTCAGGCGGTGTAGGATCAACGGTATTCCAAATTGATGGATTTCTATTTGGCCAATGATGGAGGTTATTAAAGTTCATGCGATTAGGTGATTTTTTTTAATCACAAAATGGCTTTTTCTGGAACTATCCCAGGTAGTACAGTAAGTGGTTAGGATAACCATTTATAAGCCATTTATAGGCCATTTGGAAGGGGAACAGCCTGATCCTTACGGGACTTATTAACAATGATTATTAATCACTTACCAAATGGGATGATCCTCCAAGAAGGGACAAAAAAGGGACAAAAGTTCAACAATTTGACCAAATTCATTGACTTCGTATGTTGCCTGGAACAACGTACCCTACCTGAAACGAACAAATACGTCCCTGAGATTATCAATGGTTGGAAGATGTAGATATCCTTTCGGGATGGCCTATTTTTGAGGGGAGAACTGTTAGGTTCAGGGAGGGTATACATCTGAAATTCCTCCCTTTGATTTTTTTAAATGTCATTTTTCTAGATCGAGAAGGTAGAGGTTGTCAGTTGGAAAAAGTGGAGTTGTGCTTTTGGTAGGATCTGATTTTTTTTAAAATCGTATGTAAGATTTGGATTCACTCCAACAAACGTGGCGTTTTGAAAAATGCATTTTTTTGCGGGAATACATCTTCAACAGGGGTTGTTTCAATTTTTTTTGAGCTCGGAATTTCTCGCAAGCTGAAAAAAAGCAAGGGCACAAAATCCTCCATCGAAAGAAATTATCGCTTGTGGGACCTGAAGGTTCAAAAAACACAAGGATTTGAGAGACAAATGTGTGGATGCATTTAGCCGTCAAAGGATGTCGGATGTGACCTGCATTTCGTTGAATTTTTCCATTGAGTTTCAATCCGCGAGGATTTTGATCGCAGAAAAACGGCCAGGATTGTCGCCTCATTCACAAAGCGCTTGAAGGTGATAAAGTGGATTTTGAATGTCAGGTGGGATCCTTGCCTTATCAGGTGATGATTGATAGATGACCTGATTTCTTTGGAGGATGACACGGGATCCAAAAGGCTCACTAGATCTACTTAACAACTATGATGGTAATAGTTGGGGTTTACTAAACGATCCGGCAACTATGGGTGGGTTGGTTTCAAGTCGGGCCTAAATTTGTAAACTCCGAAGCTATTTTTTCATGGCCATGAATTTTGGCTTCTTTTTTTAAGGGTGGAAAAAGCCCTACTTGGGATGGCCCTCCAAGCAAGGCGATCGTTGAGTGGTGTTTTTTTTTCTCGGTGGAATAGATGAAACATCAGACCTTTGGTGTTCCGGAGAGGCCTTTTGGCTCCTGAGGAAACACGTGAATTGCATACAGGGTTTTGGTGAACTTAAACCGAAACACCTGCAGTTTCTAACCTCACAAGCTCAAGCTGTTTACAATTTTTTTGGTAAAAATTCTGTAAAAAATCAGCAAAAGGCATCGAATCAGCCTCTTTAGGTACCTGATTCATAGGGATGCTGGCCCCCCCAAAAAAACATGAGGATTCCATACCTATGTCTAGTCACAGACATTTAAAATAGATTAAAATAGACTAAAGTGTTTCACAAGAAAACATAGGTATGGAATCCTACTCTCAATACCTAATACTATGTCTATTTACGTCTTCATACTTAGAATTGTTTCACTCCGAAAATGTCCATCTTCTCTTGTCTTGCCGCCCTTTGCGTCGGATGCAGAGCCGTTTCGAGCCCTTGGAACGCCGGTGGCGGCCGAGCCACGGCAATGGCGATGGGGAGGAGGCGGCCGTCGACGGTGGTGGAAGGCATCCGTTGGTGGAGGAGGCGGTGGAGGCAGTGACGCAAGTGGGAGGAGCGATGATGGAGATGGTGGAGGGTCCACGGAGTCCACCACAATCACCCAACCGTGGTTGATGAGAAAATAGGGGGCCCCTAAAAAATTGGTTCCTGGTTCAGGTAGGTTTTTTGTGGGTGATGCTGGGTTTCTGTCATTTTTTTAGGGGGTTGGTTAATAGGAATCCTTATGTCATGGTTTATGAAATAAATCCCCAGAGAACTGGGTAGGATTTCATCTCCAACAAATCCCCCAAAACAACCAGGGATGATTAGATTATATACCGTTATATACCTGTTTAGGGTGAATCCAAAGATGTTTAAAATGCAGAAGTATTTTTTGAGAGATTTCCCTTGATACATAGTGCCTTGTTTGGGCTGGTAGTATACATATTCACTCCTGTGGAAATGTCTTTCCACTTGGAGAATCATCCCATGATTTCGAAGTAGTTAGTAACTATGGTGATAGCGTAAGTAGTCAAGACCTGGGGTTGTAAACACCTTCCATTCGTGGCCTGTAGAAATGCCTTGTACATGGGGGAATGGCCCCCAAGTACTTACAAGTCCTGGGATGGCCTTCCAAGCAGTTGAACGATCACGTAGCTTGCCATTGGATCTACCCTCCAACCCAGGAACAGTCACAAAATGAAGGTTTAGGTTGGGATTCCCCACAAAAAATGATACCCTCCGGTAAACTAACATAGCAATGGAAAATCCACCATTTGAAGATGTATTTCCTATTGGAAAAGGTGAATTTCTATTGCCATGTTAGTTTACTGGAGGGTAATAATCCTGTTGGTTGCTGGTTGGATTGATATGTTTTCATACATATCCCACCGAAAAGAAAATTCGGAAACTCATCTTCCCTACTCTTGGATGGGATATGTGAGTTTCTGGAAGCCTATGATTCGGTAATGGAACTGAATGGAGGGAAAAAGAACCCTTGGTCGTAGAGACCAAGAAACTCCAAAAACTCCAACCAATCAACCAATTTGTAGAATCCATTTTTTTTTGGCCATCTCGTAAAAAGATCTAATGTTCCCAAAAACTCGGGTCCTTCAGCCCCCAAAACAAAAGATCAAGAAACATCCCCTGGATCCTTCATCTCCAAAAAAAAATTGGTTCCCCAAAAAAATCCTTCAAACAAAAAAGAGCATCAAACAATTTCAAGAAACATACTCAAAATTTCGATCCTTCAGCCAAAAAAAAGCAAACAGATCCCCAAATTTCCTTTGGATTTCCTCAAGATCTCCAGGACCAGGTGCATTCTACATCACCGTGGGAAGGGCGATTTCGTCATCTTCGGATGCCGCGGAAACTGTGCTGCGGCGGCGCTTGGTACCTTCGGAGGGGGGAAAGCTCTGGTGCTTTGATATACGTGGTGCGCGCCATGAAACGCGCGGCGAACGGAAGGATGTCTTCAGGTGCAAAACGAAAAAACAACCACGAATACTGTGGGCAGTTTTTTGGAGGTTGAGTGGGTGTTTTGGTTGTTTTTTTTTTGTTTGGTTTTCAGAATGTGGAATTAGGTTGATGTGGCATGTTGTTGTTTTGTTTTCGAGGTGCAGTGATATGAGTGGTTTTCCTCTGAAACCACTTCTCTCATCAAACCCCCGAAGAAACCCATGGATGACACCAAAACCCACCACTCCGTTTTCCCCACAAGAAGTCACTTTTAAATAGTTCTACCTTGGGCCCTGCCTAAACGCTGCTTCACAGTAGAGAGTGAATGTTATGCAATAGGGTTCCCTTCATAAAAATGAGAATAGATTATTTTTCCCACTTAGTTCACCAGAGTTGAATGGCAACCCCTAAGTTTTACCCAACAAACAAGTTGCTGTTAGTTTCCATCAACTCTGCCCCTAAAGCCAGCAATCCAGTTGGATTAAACAAATGGCTTTCGTATGTTTTCCAGGCAGTTTCTTTTTAGAGATTAAACACAAGCGAAAATCGCAAGTTACTGGATCCCAAGGCACAAAAAGATACGAAAAAAACACAAGTCATCATTATGGTGGGATCGCTGCAGTTTTTTTCAAATGCATGCTTTTCGGTGGATTTTTACTTCTTGATGTAGTGGTATTGTGTTTTTTTTTGTTGTTTCAAACAATGTCTGCCCGGAGTTGATCGTTGTAAATGGAGGTATAAAGCCCCTATAAATGGCCGAAAATAGATGGGTTTGCATGGGGCTATAAGTGGAGGGACATGGGCCCCTACTTGCAACTAGTGAGGGGGCCTACCTTGAAGTGGTTTGGTTGGATTTTCAAAACACCCGAAAACTCACCAGTTTTCATTACAAAACACCCCGAACCCAAAAGCTAAGAAACAGAAGCTGAAAGCAACGTGGGATCTTCAAGCTCCTGGATCTTATTTAGAAATAATTTGTTCCTTTTTCTTGTTGCCAGGACCCTTAGTTTTGGGTTGGTCACCAGTTGTAAATGGAGTTATAATTAACGCCTATCAATGGCCTTATAAATGAATGGGTTTCACTGGGGTTATAAAAACACTACTTATCGGAGTTACGTTTTCTTGGAGGATCATCCCATGATGGATGGATACGTGGCTACTTGGCCCAATGCTTAGTTTTTGTTCCCCAAGTTGGTCTAGCAATGGATGGCTTGGTTTATCCAACTAACCACATATCCTACTTGGAGGATCATCCCATGACTTGTAAGTGGTTAGTATATCACCCCCATTTATCAAGCCATTTTCATGGCCATGAATGGAAGGGGAATTATGCTTGTGAAGCACGTATCCAAGTCATGGGTATGGATCCTCCAAGGACCGTGCCCCATCCTCCCCTCTTATCGTCTTGGGAACTGTCCCATATGTTCGTTGATTTGACGGGAAGATCTCCAAGTTGGACCTGGGTTTTTCCCCTAGAAAAAAGGGGTGAAATCATCACCTTCCCTTTAGTGCTGTTGGATGACAGAAGATGGAAAGTGTACAATCTTAAGCTTCAACTGGGTGGTGGTTTCAAACATGTCTTATTTTCACCCCGATCCCTTGGGAGATGATCCCAATTTGATGAGGACGTATTTTTCAAAGGGGTTGGTTCAACCACCAACTAGGTATTTCCTTCTCCATTTTCTGTTTGAAACTGAAATGTTCACACTCCCTAAAACTAACAGCAAACGCCCCTGAAAATAGGCCGGGCCCCAAAAGGAAACGATGGTATTCCACACCAACCAGTCATTTTCAGGGTTTTCGTTCATTTCAGGACGGGTCTGTCAAAATCAGATACCCCTAGAATCCCAAATCATCAATCCAAACCAGCCATTCACCATTCGCTGAATTTTTTTAATGTCAAAAATCGGATTGCAAAAAAAAAACAACGAAAATGATGTGGGCCCTTTTCCCCCACCCTGTAATAGTGGATAAACAATCTATTCAACTTTTATGAAGGGGCCAATACCAAGCTTCACTTTCCAATGTTACAGGGTGGGGGGATGATCAAAATGGGGATCAACCCCTTTCTGGCACAGCAGGTTGGAATGCAGTGAAGCTTAGCTTAAGAAAGTTTTGTTGTAAGCAGTTTTTTTTGTCTACCCGAAAAAAATAAGCGTTGCTGTTATAGGGAAGTTCTTTTGAAGTTTTCCATGGCTGTTTTTTCCTCTGCTGTTTTTGTTTCTTGTGGCATCGGAAAGATTATTAAAAGCCCTTACATGGAAATCTGTTGGGGCATGCCATTCGACCTTGGCAAACTACATGGGAAAATCATTGAATCACCATTTTAGGCAGGGGCAATTAAACGTAATTATATAAGCTTCATGATCCATTGTGGTGAAGCAGTATTTTTGGCAGGATCCAAGAAATCCCTATTTAATTATCATCCACAGTATGATAAAGATTCCTCATTGGTTTCGACCATGATGCCATTGGTGTCTTAGTAAGTATGACGTTATCATCTAAACCCGCTTGGTGGCGTTTTTCGCCAGCCGATTTCCTTGTTTGCAAGGACATGAAACGCATGCTTCAAGAATGCAAAGTTGCTCCTGCTGGAGTTTTGGTAGATTTGGGTGTGCAACTAACTGGCGCCGAAGAGAAAAATATTGGACTTTCCTATTTTGAAGCGGTCCCATTGGATGGGCGTTTCGATCCTTCCAGAGGTGTATCTGCCAAGACTTGGTTGCAGAACGTCACTCAGGTTATGGATGAAGTTTGGATTTTGGGTGGAAAAGATGTGGTTAGATACACTGCCGAAAACTAACAGCAAACGCTCCTGAAAATAGGTCTTGCCGAAAAGACAAGTAGTCTTCCAAGCATCATTTTTCAGAGGCGAACTGTTGGTTTTGGGTAGTGTATGTAAAATTTTCGATTTGAAGTGGTGAAAAAGGCTGATAAACATATTCAAAAAAGAAACCAAAAAAAACAAGCTCCTTTTTGGGTAGGATTTTTTTGGGGTTCAGAAACTATTCTAAGGTTGTCTACCATAAAAAAAATGATTTTGGAAGGTACACCCCCAAAAACTAACGAAGTAACAATTTGAACATGTATCTTCTCGGCGGTGCATTTTCTGGGACACATCAATTGATGCAATTTCATCAATTCGTTTCCGAAGCGAAACGAACAAATAACTGAAGCAGCTTCTACGTGGATTTTTTTCTTCTGAACCCATTGACCTTCCCTGAAACCAACAGCAAAGGGCCCTGAAAATTGATGGTTGGAAGATGAAGAAAAATCCAAATATTGGGTTTGAGATGACCTGTTTTCAGAGGCGAAATGGTTGTTTTGTTTAGGGAGTTAAAAATTATCTCAGCTGCACATAGACAGGGTTATAGGGTTACCCAGCCATTTCCCATGTGAAGGGCTGTAACCCTATAACCCTGTGCATGTGCAGCTAAGTTACCCCATGTAGATTTCCATATTTTTTTCCCATTTTCCAATCAAGTTTTTGTTGGTTTGGTGGCAATTTTTCGACCAGCAGGAGGGTAGTGAAGAAGTGTTTCACGGGTGAAGGTCTCCAAAAATTTTGGCAAGGAGGATCATCCCAGTTGGTACGTGGCTATGGTTAGTAGGCTCCTAAGTAGGGTTGTTCCCCTTCCAAATGGCCATTCATGGCTTATAAATGGGGATGCTAACCACTTACAAGAAATTAAGCTTCTTGATCCATTGTGGTGAAGCGGTATTTTTGGCAGCACCCAAGGCATCCCTATTTAATTATCATCCACAGTATGATAAAGATTCCTCATTGGCTTTGACCATGATAGCCATTGGTGCCTTAGTAAAGTATGACGTCATCATTCATCGCTGCCAGCGTATCATTAGGGGAGCTCTGATTCTGATTGGCCAGCTTGGTAAGAAAAGGTTCACATAAAGAATGTGGTAAGGTGCAAGAAGGTAGGCCCCATCGATATGAATGGAATGACATGGGTCTCCCCTATAAATGGTCGAAAATAAATGGGTAACTGGGGTTCTAACCCCTATGAGCGGTTTAAAAGTATCTATTTTTGAAAGAAATTCAGGGGATAATTGAGAGAAAACCTTTGCTGAGGTGATACCATTGCACTCCCACAATACATCTGTCAACAAAACGCATATCATCTCAGAATTTTCTCTTGAACAATTCCTAGGGTTTTTTTGGTGTCACCCAAAAACAGATGAATAATCTTCCCCTTTTTTTAATGGATCCTTTGTGGGAGCACTGGAGGGGATACATATTGATGCAGCAGATGTAAGACCTCCAGATATTCCCCCAAGAGCCCAAGGTGAGCGTGAATGAATTGACGCAGGTCTTGATGGAGGGTGAGGAGTCCTGGACCAACACGAGTTTTGGGCCCCCCAAATGGGGGTTTTTACTGTGGGAAATCCCTTAATTTTAGGGAAATCTAGGTTGGTGACATGTTTTTTATTTGGCCAGATAGATATTCTTATAAGTTTTTTTTTGCAGCTACCTTTTGCACTAGTTCCTGTTGTCCATGTGGTTGTGAAAACTCCCACTACAATTCTTGGATATTGACTGAGTATGTTTCCTATGGTGCAAGTTCGACAAAAGTAATCAAAGTCAAACCTGTGATGAGAATGTGTTCGAGAATTTTCTAATGACCTTAGTTGCTCTTTCATGACCAAAATTCAGCATGAAAAAATCCTGAAATGCTTCACATGCAGGGTGATCACGCAAACCGATGTAACTTTTAGTAAGGACACAAGGAATTTTATGGATGTGGCGGTATACATCCATAGCAACACAAAAAAGAGAAGCAACCTGAGAATCAGGCCACAAATAGGATGAATTTTCCTAACTTTGCACCTTTCAAGAGACTACATCTTGACATCTAAATATATCGAGGAAACTGGTGAACTTGGGGGAAACAAAAAATCCTTCCCCATTTTTTTCGTTGGGTTCCCGGGCGAGTTCACTTGGGGTGTTGATTCCAACCAAATCCCAGGATTGGCTTTCCAACATCTTGGCACAGCGCTTGGCTGAAGCCATTTTGGCACGTCAAGCCCAGTGTTTTGGCGGATTTTTTTTTGGGTGCGTGGTAACGGTTGCCATTGCTCACCTGAATTCATGAACTATAATCCATCTTTCATGAAATGTTATTCTTGAGTGGGTTTTTCTGGTTGCCTTTGCTCCAAACATGGAATTTCTCCACATTGTTTCCAACGTTTCCAATTTTTTTGATGTTTTTGGAGCAACAAAACACCCCGAGGTTTGGACCGTACCGTTCCACCTTAGAATTGGCCGAAGTGATTTGCAGCGTCAAGGGTAGCGATGATCGCGGCATGCATCCGGCGAAGATGACCTTTCAAGCGATTCGTAGCTATTTGAACAAGGACATGAAATTCCACTTGCGGAAAGTATGGTCATACCAACGGTTTTGAAGCAAGGTTGATTAGAGGATAGTGAATTATATGCATATAAAAAATCTATACACATCTTACAGGAACTTGAAGACACCCATCTGATTTTTGGATTTTTTCTTCGTGGCCCTGGTGCGGTGCCTGCGAAGGTGTTTAGTTTTTTTTGAAGATCAAGGCCACAAGTACCGAAAATCTCAGTTAGAAGCCTATTGCACCCCATAGTACCTACCCCCTTGAGTTGTTAGAAAGCATCATATCCTTTCCCCCTATGAAATATCGTTTTGAGACAATTGGGGATTCAACAGGGAGGTCGTTTTTTTTTAAACAAACAAAAAGTAGATGTCGAATTTGGCCTTGGGGTGATTTGAGGAGCTATCCGAGTTGCGTTTCACTTTGACAACAGCTTTAGAATCTTTACAGCTGGGTGGCCGGTTGATTGTGGTGACATTGAGACGCAAAGAGGTCTGGGCCTGTGATGGCGGGTGTCGGGGTTGTGTTTTCGAGAGAATTTTGTCGTGGTTTCGTTTGGCTTTGGAAGTACATATTCATCAGATATGTGTTAAACATTTGAGGCATATCCACATTGAAACATTTACTCACCAGATTGTTATGGGATCACTTGTGATGCATATTTGTCCTCTATTTTTGTCTGCATCTTATTCCGAAATCGTTTTGTTGAAGCATCAAATACTTCACCGAAAATAGGATGCATAGTAGCTGACTTTGACGGTTTCATCCACCTCATTTTCTTGGGAAGTACTACACAAAACCATGTGCTATACAGCTAGCAATGTATGAAATCATATTTTTACTATCGTATGCTACCTTTGACCACCATTGCTACTAGCCATGAGGAAAATTGCTTGTCTCAGGAGAATTATTTCCCTTTGACAAGTAGGAGTGTTTCAGCAACTCCATCTTCCCTCAAACAGCTTCACATCTTCCCTTCAAAAAGTTTCACCAAAAATCCTTCCTCTTTTGGTGGCTGCGAGCGTTTGCTGTTAGTTTTACGGAAAGTACAGTAACGGGTGCGTCTAGGTGTAAATCAGATAGTTCAGCACAGTAAACCCCGACAAATCACCCTAGTTGTAACAAGTATAACCAGCATCATATCCACATATACAACAGTTAGAGAGCCCCTACTGTAAGATTTCACTCGAAATTTCACATGGATACCGGATATCCGAGGCAACGTCACCACGGAGAAATTGAAATGGAACCCATTTTGGGGGAATCAAAAACTTGATGCAAATCTAAGGTCATTTTTTTAAAAGGGATGTCCCCGAAAAAATAGTACCCTTGTTTGGGTGGGTGTCCTATTTCATAACCCTTGACCGGAATTTGTTGGGAAATGTGCGGAAAACCATTCCTCAAAAAATGTCCACGACAAAAAACCCGCTCAAGTTAATTTCTATCCACCGCTCGTAGGTGGATAATAACCATGGTGATCATAAGTTCCCCAAGGGATCAGGTTGTGGTACCTCTTCCATTCATGGCCATGAAAAACTGGCAGCTTATTTACTTTTCATGGGGGTTGGGGTGATCCGATCACATCACCACTGAACCAACCAACGTCGTCCCTGGGAAGTCACCTCTCATCTCCCCGGAGGCCACGGAGGTCAAGAAGTTCTTGCGAAATTTCGAAGCTCCGGATCTGCGGTATAGCAGCTTCGTGACGCCACAGCGGATGGTGGAATTGTTTCCCTTAGCGGCTACGTTGGTACCCTACAGTTGTAGGTGAGGGAAGATTGTTTTGTTTTTTGGGGGGGCCGGGGGAGGGCAACAAATTGGAGATGATGGATGCAGATGATGATGATGTTGATGATGATGATGATGATGATGATGATGATGATGATGATGATGATGATGATGATGATGTTGATCATGTTGATCATGTTGTTATTGTTGTCATTGTTGTTGTTGTTGTTGTTGTTGTTGTTATCGTTGTTGTGAGAAGTTGTCGCCTTTGTGACATGTTTGGGTGAAAACTTCAATGTTTGGGATTTTACATCGAAAAGCAAGATGTTGTATGAAAGATATTTTTTTTGTTCAAGACTTGACGAACCATCGGGTGCTCTTGACAATATGTTTACAACTATATATAAATATCCTCATTGTATTCGATAAGAATGATCAAGATACCCTCCTGGGAACAAACATATTCCTAGCCAAGGTATGTTTAAAAGATGATTTTCCTTTCTCCCAAGGTGGGATATGTTAGTTCCTGGAGGGTACACTCCAGAAATCTAACATAGATACCAAGAATTGCGAATTTTTACGGGAGTTACCTTTTCAAAACCATCATCTTGGGTTTTTGGGTGTGTATATATTCCTTGTTTTTTTTGTTGTTATTTCCACTAGTCCTGGATACCCAAGACTCCCACCAGCGCAGGCAGTTATGTGAACCGATTAGAGCTTCAGTTGATCAAGTGACGAGAAATCCACGAGCCAAAGTTGCTTTAGTGCATGTGTTGCAGAAGGAAGCTCGATCACTGGAAAGTTGTAAAAAGTTAGGTTTAATTGGTTTAACCCCTAGACCTTTAAGTGAACAGTTTAAACAACCAACTGCATTGCCATTATCTTCTGGCACACCTGCTTGAGAGGAAAAGACGTTTGTCTGGGGAGATGTCTCTTGTGTGGGAATTCAGAGGAAGATATTCAATAGAAAAAGCCTTTCACAAAGTATCCGCCAGTCAAAGGAATTCAGTCAAATGGGGTCCAAATATCTTCATTCAATTCGTGTTTTTCTTAAAAAAAAAAAACCTTTTTGTTGCGTCGAAAAACGTCATCTTCATCCATGGCATTATTGGAGTGAGAAAGACCTTGGCATAACGCAAACCAGTGAAACTTCCAACATCAGTGCAAGATGTTTTGCTGGTGCCAATTGCGGTTAAGTTTGTTTAGACACATTGGTGTAATATAATCTATCTTAACAACCCTTCAATTGGCTACATGTAAGCCTGCTTCTACACATGTTTTTGTGTAATCACTTCTATACCCCTAGGTTTAATACATTCTTTTCATTCTTCTGTTTTGTGTATCCAAGTTCTGTTTTATATCCAACTGATGTTTTACATCTAACCGATTAATAATGCCTCGTCTCTTATCTTCTTCAACAGTAGTTGTTCACAAGACACTTCCATTTTGAAGCTCCGATCGTCCCAGTTAGTGAGTAAATCCTCCATTTATAAGCCATTTTAGTGGCCATGAATGGAAGGGGTTTTCAACCCCAGAATTAGGGCACAAATCACGATCACCATGGGCCAATGAACCAGTTACAAAACCCTAAACCCGTAACAAGACTTATATATTCTCAACTTCTAAACCTAAGAAGTAACAAAAACCTTAGTTTACCTTTTTTTAGTCTAGTAACCTTAGTATGTCAACAACACCTATATGATTTCATGATTATGTCCTAGTAACCTTAGTAACCCAAGCGTTAAAGGGTCCAACCCCAAGCTGGATCCGCCGGGGAAACTACCGCCAGGCAGAGATGCCATTCCTCAAGGGCTCCAGTCAACGACTGGTGACTTTGACCTTCACCACCAAGGCTGGGAACTTTTCGGCTGATTTTTCACCCTACCCGGATATGAAAATTAGCCGTTTTGGTTGTGAAGACTTCTAATTTTCTTTAAACAAAAAATATGTCGTTGGAAAAAAAGACACAAAGATTTTTTGAAAAGACCAACATGATGTTAGTTGAATTAGAAATATACCTTTTCATTCTTTTATAAATACAGGTGAATGAGTGAATGAAGTATAAGATAATATATTTTGTGATTACTTTATCAAGGTGGAAACGTTTGGTTTTTTTGGATTTCACCTTTGGAGGCCCCCCCCAAAAGGTGTGATAAACAGGGCCCCCGGTGTACCCTTCAAATGATCCTCCAAGTGGAGCCAGGAACAGAAGTTCGTGACCAAGGTCGTGAAAGCCGTTTTGAAGATGTCCGGGATCCCGGGATCCAAAAATCCGATGGCTGCCGCTGCCACTTCAACAAAATGGGCGTTTTTTTGAAGGTTGTTTTTGGAGACAGAATTTGTATGGAAAGAGTTCCGAAGATTAGGAAGCTTTGTCTGAAATGTGAGATCTGAATGTCAGAAATGGTTCGGTTTTTTCGTAGGAAAAACCCACTAAAATGAGGACTTTCGGGGAGTTGGGAGGCATCATTTGCAGTGATTCAGCTGGCCAGGGCCAGCGGAATCGGATCACCATCACCTCCAAACTATTGCCACTACACATTCAGGTGATGAAACTCAAGTGTGAATCAGCCTCCTCACCATTCTTGGATGTGTTGGACACAAGGCAGCAACAACCTACAACAACCTACAACAACAACAACAACAACAACAACAACAACAACAACAACAACAACAACAACAACAACAACAACAACAAC
>DF240514.1:1927-87900 GCA_000507305.1 Breviolum minutum Mf 1.05b.01 | reverse complement strand
CAACTGCAACAACAACAACAACAACAACAACAACAACAACAACAACAACAACAACAACCACCACAAGAACAAGAACAAAAACCACAAGAACAAGAACAACAACAACAACAACAACAACAACCACCACCACCACCACCACCACCACCACCACAAGAACAAGAACAAAAACCACAAGAACAAGAACAGCAAAAAATACAACTCTCCTTTTTGAACATGTTGTGTTCCAAAAAAAGTTTTTGTCCCCATCCAAACTTTCAACGGTTTTTTCCTTCAGGCCAAAGGCTTCATGGTTGGAATGGCACCTTGGCGTTTTCCAAGGGGTTTGAAGGGGGCACCCGCCTATAATGGAGTAACTGGAGTTATTGGAGCCCCTATAAACTGAGTTATGACTTCTAGAGATGCCTGAAAAGAGATGGACATATGTTTTTTTTTGCAGCCTTAAGAAGTGGAGTACTTATAACTGTTTGGTAGGGGCCTACTTTGGAAGAAACGGGTTTATTTACAGACAATTGGGTGGTTGACAATGTCTATTCATATTTCAGGGTGGGGGGATATCCTAGGAACCATATGAGTTGCTGAGATTTGTTTGGATGCAACTTCATCATGATTTCCCCCCTTTGCCGATTGGTAGATGTGGATGTGTTTTTTTTTGTAGTTTTTTTGCTATTTTGCGTAGTTTTCTTTCACCTTTTCTCAGATGTGTTTCTCTCAGAACATGTATTTTGAGTGTGCGACTCCACTTAGTGGCAGTAGGAAAAAAGACCACTTTTGATTACCTTAAGGTCAAAATAGGTGGCAGTTTTTTCGTGCGTTTGTTTGTTTTTTGTTTGTTTGGCTCCATCGTTTTGGTTTGTTTGTTGAAAAAATGGATGATCAATCATTGCTTCCATTCAAAATGAACCTTCATTTGGTTCGAAAAAAAAACACTGAAGGAAACAACATCGCCTTCGCTTGTGGCGAGCGAGCAAGGTGTGGGATGCTCATGCCCATGGCTCGGCTAGTCAACCTACCCCCACCTCATGTAGCCCGCTCAGACACAAGGCCTTATTAAAGGCTTATTTGCCATTGGTTTCCCTTAATAAGGCCGGCTATTAAATACCCTTATTTCTTGGGGGGGTACCTTCGAGGGGGGTAGGTTGAAGAGCCATAACTATTGGACACGTGTGATGCAAGTGGTAAATTCCAGAATTAAAAACACTTACTAAACTATATTCATTTTTATTTTCTTGTGTAATTAATGTTGTTTGACTACGGAAAGAGGGTGATTTGACATCTACGTACCACGAGGGATTGGAATTCCACTTGGTGGTGTATCCAACACTCTATCTCCGAGCAGCACCAGACTAAAGTTTACCTTTGCAAATTATCCAACTCCGAAATGTTTATTTGCGAGGAAGATTCTTTGGGAGTGAAATGATATCTAAATGATTGACAACTGAGTTTACACATTTGTGGTTTTACGCCTCAAAACGTTTGGATGTGTGTGTTGGAGGCATTTACTTTTATCCTTGCTTGGCAAATCTTAGGAATGGTCCCTTGTACTAATACCCGAACAGCCCTTTAAATCTGGTGTTTGTGCTTTTTTTAAATGTACGTCACTAAAAGTTAAACACCTTTAGTCCCTGGGGGACCTAAGTTTTGACTGGTATTTGTCAGGTTTTTTTTGTCTTTTATTTTTGCTGGATACCAACTTCACATTCACAAGTGGGCAATGAAAAAAGTTTCCCGGAATATTTGTTGGCCAGGAGTCCCTCAGAATCAATCTTTAGTCTTCAGCGGCATCGTTGTGGTTGGGGATATGCCCCGGAAATTCCCTGTTTTTAAGATGACAGAAATCTCTCCGCGAGACCTGGGAACAGGTCTGGGGTGGTGAAGATAAAGATGACGACGAGAAGAAGGATGACAAGGAAAAGAAGGCAATTCCAAGTCGGTGCTGACCGTGGTGATGATTTGAGGGGTGATGAAGTTTTGTTCAAGTTCCATTGCGATTGCAACAACATGTTTTTTTTTCCAAACCACCTGCCCTGCAGCAAACTAACATAGCAATGGAAAATGGATCATTTGAAGATGTATTTCCTATTGGAACATGGGGATATTCCAGCTAGCCATGCTAGTTTCAGGCAGTGTAACCCAAACTTTTTGGGTTAGAAATAATGACGGACTTATGAGCAGTTTTGGTTTCTTTGATGACCTGTTTCCAACAAAAAAGCTTGGGTTTTTTAGTATCAGCTTTTCACCATGAGAGTTGTGTTTTTTTCCCAGTAAGTTTTGTGACTTCTTTGTCCTCGCATTTCCTCGTCAACCTGGATGCTACCTTCTTCGCATGCTTGGAGGATCATCCCAGTTAGTAAGTGGTTAATAATCATGGTGATCGTAAGTCCCCTAAATGGGGTTATTCCCCTTAGAAATGGCCTTTTCATGGTTTGTAAATAGGGGTTACTAACCACTTACAAGTCCTGGGATGATCCTCCAAGTGGAGTCCTCAAAATATGTTGGGGGGTGCCGTGCTTTTCCCCTGCCAGGATGATTAGTCAAGTGTCAAGAGATGCGGAGGTGCCATGTTCCACGCTCCATCGAGCGATTGGTGGAGGGGAATTTTTCCGGCCCAAAATTTTCAAGCAACACAACGTGCAAGTCCCATTTTCTAGGTGGTGGTTGCACATGTTTTTTCTTTTTCACCCCTTATTTGGGGGAAGATTCCCATTTGGACAAATTTGAAAAATGGGTTGATACCACCAACTAGCCTGGTTGCAACAAACTTGGGGTTGGGAAAAATGGTGGAGTTTACCAAACCGCCATGAAAAAATAGCTATGTTAGTATACAGGAGTTTTGTCCGGCCACCCAAGGTTCAGTTTTTTTCTATCCAAGAAGGACTGGTTTCAAGGACAGGGATCACTAAATGGAACCTATCTTTTTTTTGGGGTGAGACTCAAACTTGATGCTAAAATATCTGGTACTTAAATGTTGAAGGGAACATTTTTTCAAACAAAAAGTGCCATGAAGTTTGGGTGAAAAGTGGTTTTTGTGTCATATAATTTTTTCCCCCCTGCGACATAAACCCTACCTTTTTTTCTTAGGGAACCTATAGGAACCACTCTAAGGAACTTATAGGGGAAAGGATGGATGGAGATCGATCCCCCCTTTTCCAGGTGGATCCCCTGATCCGAGTTATAAGTTTATAAAAATGGAGGGACAAATCGGGCCCCCAAGAAATGGCCGAAAAATCAATGGGTTTTTAAAAGAAAACCCTATCAAAGGGGCTATACCTCCATTTCTGACCCCTGTTGGATTTTTGGATTTTTATGGATTTTTGTTGAAGGTGTTGGAGCTTGAATGTGGGAGAGATAACTGGTTGAGGTTGACAGTGGTAGGTATTTTTGAAGAAGCCTATCATATTCATGACATACAAAATTGTGGGCTTCATAAATGGATTTCATATTCAGATCATATTCAGGACATTCCATCAAAGCTCATCATATTACCATCATATTCCCATCAGATTATTGGTGGTTTCGATTTTGTTTTTCCAATCACTTCAATGGAATGCTTTTCGCTTTTTTGCAGGCGAAAAGCTTCGTGTGATCCGCTTCCAAACAATTCGCAGTCAGATGATTTTGGGGCCACGCAGTCGTGTTGACGTGCTACCTAAATGTGTGGTCTGAAATTGCTTCGTCGCTTCGAAGAAAGTTCGGGCGACCATGTTGCACAGTTCACGTGAGGGGCGGGAAAAGAAAAAAGACTACGAATGGGATGTGGCTCAAAAACTACGTCCATGAGATGTAAACAAAAAAAATGAGGGATATATGATTATGTATACCAAGGTTTTTCCTACGATGAAAGTTTGTTTTTTTTCAAGAGGATGTTGATTGATATGATATCGTTTTTTGGTTGCAAATTTGGGTCCATATTGAGTTGTAACTCTTGGAGCCAGGAGTGAGTGATGAGTCTCGCAACAAAAACACGGGTCGTTTAGGGTTTTGAGGGGATTATACTATCCAGGTATATGGGGATTATAATAAAGTATTATAAGGATATCTACTGTTGATGGTTCAGAAATCCGGGCGTGCACCAGTTGAGGTTGGTAGTTTTTCACATTATCTATAAGGTTTTTTACATCCCAGGTGGTTAGCCGGATTTCTGAACCATCAACAGTATTAAAAATACCCTCATGGAAAGTGAAGCAGGTTTTTTTTCGAGGCTCACCTCCTACAAATGGATGTGCTCCTTCAACATTTTCCTTTTCCGCCCGCATTTTTCTCTCACATATCACGGACTACTGAGTTACTGGTTGGCTCCTAAATGAAGCGTTGGGTATTTCCAGTTGAATCATCATCCTCGCCATGGATTTTTTGCCAAGGAATCTATGCTTCTAGCTCACGCAATGACACGATGGTCATTTGTCCATGACGTTACGCGTCCTTTTATGGGCTCAAGCCTTTGTACAGAAAGCGCAAACTGTAAGTCTTGCTTCCCACCGTTTGACAGAAGGACATGTAATTATGATGAATTCATAATTTCGCGCCCAACAAGAAAGGCTAATTCTTTACATCCCAGAATAAAACGTGAAACCAAGGTCGCATGAAATTTATACAAGAAGCAATCTCGGATACACTCTCAAAGCCATTTTCCATGAAGTGTCCGTGATTTCCTTACACTGCATTGGTGATGCCGTTTGGCAGGGCCTCAGCAAAGCGTACTATAGAACAGATTTAGTTTTTATTTCATCAATTAATTCAAAGGTGAGTGATCTTTTAAAAAATCTTATCATAATATAATATTCATAGCACGTAAGCGTGGCTCTAAATTTGTCAGAAGCTCCAAAAGATTGGATGATGGGAAGGGCCATCGTAGAAACATAACACAAAAAACTGAGTGGCAGTTGGGACGTGTGTGCACCCAAATTTTTGGTGAAAACTCTGCATACACATGCCAAACACCTATTTTTTTTTGGGTTGCACATTTAGACACTTGTAAACTCCGGTTCAAAACACTATCTCTTTGAGTCCATGAGCTCTTATTTTTTCAGATTCATCTTAAATTAAATCCGGGCAAATTATAGTCACACCACCCAAAACCCCCCAAAAGGTAGGTTTAGTAAGGGGTACCTCCCCGGCTCTTTCAGGAAAATCCCGGGACCGGTGAAATTTTGTCAACTTGGGCAGATCAAATGAAGTCTTCTTAAAAAAGGAAAATTTCGCCAAACGATCAGCTTCCACAAGGCCCATATGTGGATTGTTTTTCTGGGAATTGCCCCCCCCTCCCATGCAGCGCGCGTGTTGTCGTCGGCGCATGGTAGCTTCCAAGTTCGGGGTCCAAAGACATACTGTTCATGGAACAAATCCGGCGAACCACCTGGGATGTAAAAAAAACCTTGTAAAGAATGGGAAACTCCTAGCAACCTCAACTGGTGATCGCCGGATTTCTGAACCATCAACAGTAGCAGGAGGGAAAATTTCGTGGCATTTTTTAGTGAGGGAAAGGTTAGGGATCCCCTAAAAACCCTAAAAAAGTGTCATAATCCCTGGTGACGAAGCGCGATTGCCTCCTTTTCGAGGGTTGGTTTTTTTTGTGTGCATCCCAAATGTGTTTTCAGCCCTGGAAAATGAGATCGCGAAAACATCGGCATTTTCGGGTCATGAAACGATATACCTCAAACCGAAATACTGACGGGTATATGTGACAAGGTCATACTTAAAGGACAAAGGTGGTTAGAAACCCCTCCAGAAAATCAGGAATAATTTTTTGAGAGGTGTAGTTAGGAAGAAGGGGATGAATAACAAATGTGAAATTATTGTTTGGCATACAGAAACTAAGCTTAAACCAGCCCAACTGTGGTTTTAACCGGTAAAAACGGATTTTGTCCAAATGGTATGGATGGGTTTTCATATCGATTTCATCACCCACATCGACTTGTCTTAGGTAGAATAAACACCCATTAAGGTGAGTATACTTGGATGTCCCGGGACGGAAGTTAGGATTCATGGGCTAGTACATGGATTATTTCACCTACTTATAAGTGGGGTATATTAAGGTTACAACCCACTGATCCCCACTTACTAACCTTTTACAAACTGCTTGGGATATCCAAGTATGACAAGCACATTTTTTTCCGCGAAGATTGAAGGTAAAGGGGTTCTTGTGGTCACCATTACTGGAAGGGGGGACAACCCAACATATAACCCATGGAATCCATGGCACTGGTATATTTACCTATAGATTTACCATTTCAATTAACCAGATGTAAGTTAAATATACCATCCACAGATCCTATGGGTACTGTAATCGACGCAAAAACCATCCAAACTGCACCTCTGTGTTTTTCACGTTGGCCCTGTTTTCCTATCACAGTCAGCACACTACACTACACTCCGAGAAACAAATAGCAAATGCCCCTGAAGAGTGTGATGATCTTTGTCCGGGTTTCGGTCTATGAGTGTACCACAAAAAATGACATTTTTTGCCTGAGAATCATCCATTTGAGAACGTCATTTTCCAAACCTTCTTAACGTTTAACATGGCCAATACGCCCATAGTTATCTTTCCACCACCCTCCAATTTTCGAACATTTTCGAATCGAAACAACGACCGAGGCGTAACGGTTCAACTGAAGGGTGGCAACCGGGGCAAGGTGTTGAGGCGACAAGCCTTGCCTGGCTGGTGGGTGGGGTTGGTGAAGTGGTACACTCCGGGATCAACTCGCATAGCTGGCTGGAAAATGGACCCGGATTGAAGATGTAGGAATCCTATTAAAAAAATGGGGGATATTTCAGCCAGCTATGTTAGTTTTACCGGAGTGTACTTGGTTTAATTTGGGCACCTTTGTGGAATGTCCAGGTGAACATGAAATTTTTCAAATGATGAAATCGGAAAATTCCCCTACTTGGAGGATCATCCCAGGACTTGTAAGTAGTTGTTATTAACTCCTATTTACAAGCCATTTAATCACGCCATTTGGAAGGGGTTCCATAACCCAGAAAACTTACGATCACCATGGTTACTAACCACTTACTAAATGGGATGATCCTCCAAGTACAGTCAGGTTTGGTTCAGATGATTTTCCTTTCAATTGGGTGATTTTTAGGTTCCAGCCGTTAATTTTCAGGGTAAAAATAGGCCGGGCCCCAAGTAGGAAAGGCTCGTTTTTTTTGCCAACTCCTATTTTTCCAAGGGGCGAGGGTGTCAGTAGGTGTTGTACACTCCCTGAAACTAACAAGACAACGCCTCCAGAAAAAAGTGATGGGTAAGAAGGATGCAAAACAGTTCCTCTCTGCGGCCAAAGGCTAAGCCTTAGGATTTTTAGCGTTTAGGATCACTATATAAGTGGATCTCGCCATGATTTTGCTTCATTTAAGGAAGCAAGTATGATTTTTTTGGAATACAAAGAATCAGGAAGCAAGCTGACGGTTTTCGAGTTGATGTAAAATTTTATGAACCCTGAAGTTTCATATGGCGAGGGATGGGGAAACGGTTTAAGGAACATGAATCTCTTTTTCAAATTGGAAAAGACCCCAGCACCATGTGCGCAACTGCCTCCAGACACCGAATTGGCCCTCAAAAAGGTCGGGATGCCGAAGATGGTGTGGGGATTTTGGTCTTTTGTTGGAGGATTATGCGATTTGGTACGTGGTTAATAACGATGGTTAGCTACTCCCCTAAGTAAGGTTGGTCTACTTTTAAATGGCTTGGCTTTCCCTCCTTAACTAACCACTTGGGACATGCGATTTGGTCCACCCTCCAAGTTGGTCAACGGTGTCAACCCTGCCAAAGGTACCACCGGGCTTATGAACCATTGGTTTCCCTTAATAAGGCCGGCTATTAAACCCTTATTTCTGGGGGAAGGGGTTTTTCCCTTAATAAGGCGTTGTTGAACCCTTATTTCTGGCGGGGGTACGTGGGGGGGTGTAGGTTGACCAGCCACTATGATTTCATGTTCCAGTAGGACACCACTGTAATTCGTTGGGACATCAAAGTGTGAGGCAAAACCCAAATCGTGGCGGCAAAGAACGATCTAAGTCAACGCATTTCAATGTGATCACTTGAGACATGAAAAAACCCTTGGTTAGTTGGGGTATATGAAAACTACCCCATTTATATAGGGATTGTAATAAGCCAATAACAGGATCCCCATTAACCAACCAACAGAATGGAATGTCACTGGTGGGTTTTGATCACTTCTGAGATGAATGACGGATAGAAAGAATGAAGGTTGATAAGAATATCCCTGGAAGTTCAAGTTGACCACTTAAAAAACAATAGGTTTGCATGAAAGTCTATGTTTTTTTTGGGTAAGGGAATTTTAATCATCCAAGATTACTTGGAGGATCATCCCTAGATAGGATCACCCCCATAAAAGGCCATTTATAACTAGACCAACCCTACTTAGGGGACTTACTAACCATGATTATTAACCATTTACTAAACGGGATGATCCTCCAAGATTAGGAACTATTATTTTAATAATCGACTTGACTTCCCCATGATGGTCGCTTTGCAATTCAAATTCGTGCTACGGTATGGCTACCAGCATCGTGGCTGGTCAACCAAACCCCCCCGCCAAACGTACCACCCCCCCCAGGAAATGAGGCCTTCAGGGCTTAGTAACCGTTGGTTTCCCTTAATAATCCCTTAGTCTAGGTGGTGGTTTCAATTTTTTTAAAATTTTAACCCCTACTTGGACAAATGATCCAATTTGACTAATGTTTTTCAAGGGGGTTGAAACCACCAACCAGTAATGCAAAGAATGGAAAAAAACCCTTTTCCCCTTGGATTATTTCTTTCAGCATCCTTACTGGACCAGTGGGACACCCAGGCCTCGAGGTGTCCCCCTCACCAGTTCCAGTGGAGCTGCGGGAGTTTGGAGAGCCCGGTGGGGATGGAGATGGAGATGAAAGGGATCAACAGATTGACCAGTGATTATCCACCAGAAATATAACATAGATACCAAAAATGGCCATATGCAAAAGGAGTTACATGTCAAAAACCATCATTTTGGGTATCCATGTTAGTTTTCGGGGGTTTATCCCTAAAAAATACTGAAATATTAGGGGTTTGCCATTCAACCCTGGTGAACTAAGTGGGTGAAACATCTTCTGTATTCATTATGGAGGGAACCCTTATCAACCTTTGATTATTCACTGGTTTTTCCAGTGTTTAGCCACACAGGAAATGAAATAGATAGTCTTTTTCGGTTGGTGAGACGAAATCCGGTGAATTATACGAATGGCAAGTCTATGTCAACAGTATCCTTTAAGACAAGCTGGATGTTGCAACAGCTTTTTCGGGCCAACGTTTTGGTATCAGATAGATGTGTTTGTTTGGGAAGTTTTCGGAAGAAATCCCACGACTTCTGAATTTTGAAATAGTTTTTTTTTGATTGATAGTTTATTGATACATATATATACATATCATATTGATACATATATATATATATATATAATATAAATATCGTATACGTATCTATACACATATTTTCCATTTATGGATGTAACATATGTATACATATATACATATGTATAAATATATATATATATATATTCCTCTTGACCTGCACAATTTGAAACAAAACAGCAGGCCCCAGAATCCCCAGAATCGTTGTGACCTTGTTGTTTTCAGCCCGTGTTTTTTTTTGCGGGAATCTTCACACTAAACCAAGGTTCGAATTGCATCAAGAGTACGTAGCAGGATTTTTCGCAGCTACCCTCCCTGAAACTGACAGCTTGCCCCTGAGAATAGACCTGGAAAAGGAGATTCCTATTGGAAACCATCATTTTTAGCGGGGATGTTAGTTTTAGGGAGTGTAAACCAGTTTCAAGCAGTTTTGGGTAGTGTATCAGCTCGATGATGCATGTTTTCTTTTTTTCTTGCTTTTTTGATTTTAATGTTTGACAAAATATGGCTTTTGAAGATAACTCTCAGAAATCTGGTACGTGGTGCTCGCAATCATGGTCATTACAGTGCAGATGCAAACCATGTATATTCATATGTATATATCTGTATATCACTAAATATATACAAAAATATAGATCTAGAGACGGCTGATAGCTGATAAATTGCAACTTTTGCCTTCCAAATTTCATGAAAAATCACCTGAAATTCGAGGTCCAACACGCAGAGTTCATCGCCGAGGTGCTGAAAAATTGGGTTTTTTCGCCCCGGTTTGATGGGTTTGTGAGCCTGTTTTCTTGCTTATCAACCCAGGTTGCGGATTTGTCCCCCAAAAAACATTTGAAAGGAAACTAACAATCCACCACAGATGGTAGAAAAGCTGGATCTACATTTTTGGTGAAGCCTGGTGGCTTGATTGAGGGACAAATCTACAACCCTGTATTTGTGTGATTTCGTTTCGACAAAAGGAGGGGCAAAAGTATCCAGTTGGATAAGGATTATCACAAGGCGCAAGAAGGATTCCTGTGATTAATCAGGATTTCATGGAAAGTGGAAAAGGCAATTGAAAAGGCAATTTATGTAGAAAAGGCTCCCATGGTTTGGCCCATGAGATATTTCAATCCCAGTAACCCTACTCATGAAAGCCCTATTGTAGTAAGGTAGAATTGTAAAACCAGGAATGAATTCTCAAGTATCCAACTGCAATATTCTTGGTGGTTCAGAAATCCCAAGGCCAACCACTTCGGATGTTTAAAAAAACCCGGTAAATAACGGGATTTTTCCTACCAACCTCAACTGGTGCAACTGGTGCCCGTCGGATTTCTTAACCGACTTGGAGCTCTCTGTGGTTGTTTTTTTCCTTCCTTTTTGGGAACCCTTGAGGTTTCAGGGCTGAGGTGGCCTTGGTTTGAAGGGCTTTAGTCTGGCTGAGCCAAAAGATAGCTTAACGCACCCTTCGTGCGTTTGGGATCCAAACTTCCAAAACTGATTAGCCTCCAGTTATCCTCCCTGAAACTCACAGCCATTTTGCACCACTGAAAATTGGAGATTCCTATTGTCATAGGGAAAATGCGGGTACCCTTGGGATGGTACCCTAGCTGTTTAACCCACCTGGAAATTCGGGAGATTCCTATGGTTTTTTCACCACCTCGCGATCGACCTACTTGAAAGGAGCCCACAGAGCCTTCAGCGGGATCTCCTTCCAGAGAAGAGCGCCTTGGATGCGACCATTTTTGGATGCTTCCATTTGGGTGTTTCCAAAAATAGAGGGAAAACCCACCAAAATGGATGGTGAAAATAATGGAAAACCCTATTTTTTAATAGATGATTTGGGGGTACCTCTATTTTCGGAAACATCCATTTTTAATATGATCTTTTAAGAGACATGTCATCCCGAAAAAAAAACAAACATACCCTGGTAATATATAATGGGTATACAAATAAAATTTATATGTGGTATGTATAGGGTGTATATATATATATATATGGTTTTGGGGGTACCAATTATTTAAATCTGCTCAATTTTCATTGCGACCTCAGGAACTGACCGGGCCAAACCCCCAAAGCTTGGTAGCTGTTTGGTTTCGGGAAATGGGAATCCCCGGCTATTTCAATAAAGTCTAGGTTGGTGAAATATTATTTCATTTGGCCAGCTTAAATGGTAGTGCGAGTTTTTTTTTGTTGTTTGGAAGATGTATATATATATATATATATATATACAGATACNCTCAGGAACTGACCGGGCCAAACCCCCAAAGCTTGGTAGCTGTTTGGTTTCGGGAAATGGGAATCCCCGGCTATTTCAATAAAGTCTAGGTTGGTGAAATATTATTTCATTTGGCCAGCTTAAATGGTAGTGCGAGTTTTTTTTTTTTTTGGAAGATGTATATATATATATATATATATATACAGATACATAGTTTCCACCCAAAAAAGAAGTTTCAGGTATTTGGAAAAGTTCGTTTGGATACATTTGATTAGGAATTTGAAGGTCATAACCAAAGGTCCATAAGCAGGGAATTCGTCATCACCAAAGGTCCATAGCCGGAATCTCAGTGGTTAGAATGCCTCCTCGGGTTTAAAGGATTGACCACTTGGTTGAGTCTTGCGACTACTAGGTCTCAGAGATTCAATGTTGCGGAGGGGAGGCCCCCAATATTGGTGTATGTTTGGGGTTTGTAAAATCACCAAGAAGGCAAACATACATATCTTCCAGGGGGTGGCGAGGTGTTAGTGCGAGAGGGAAACATGTTTTGGCAATGAATCTAAATTCATCGGAAGATGATTGGTATTCACAGGAATTCTGGGCAAGATGCCTAACCTCATTCTCCAGTAAACGCCATGAATTTTCCAACTATAGACGCACCAATTTCTAAACTATAGCGGGAGGTTCTGTTTTTTTTTTTGCGGGATTTTCTCTTACAGTCTGCCACAAGATCTGTACAAAATACATGGTTTCATTATGTACGGGCAGTTTCAGAGAAATACCATGCCCGCAACTAACAGCAAACACTCCTGAAAATAGGATTCCTTCCACCCCTAGAAAGAAATCTGGAGCGTTTTTTTTTGGGCACCATTTGTCAGGGGCTTTAGCTGAGCATAGCAGGCTGTTGGTTCATGAGAAGATGCCATGATGCCCGTGAAGTCTAAGGCTCTTTGAGGGCTTCAAACGCTCAGAAGTCGTATGGCTTCTGAAGCAGGCCGGGTCCCACAGAGTTGTTGGGTGAAATTTGTGTTTGGACATACCATGATACTGTTGATGGCTGAAATCCTGCACCAGTTGATATGTAGTTTATCCCATTATTTACAAGGTTTCATACATCCCTGGTGGTGCAGGATTTCAGCCATCAACAGTAGGAGACATCAGTTTTAGTGCTTGGTGTCAAATGGTTCGTGCTGTTCATCTCTAAATTTGTGCAAAATGTTCTTCTTCTACTTGATCCTATTGCGATAACAACTATCGTGATATCTAAATGACAGCCAGGCAAATTTGTTTTGCCTTGACTTCATGGTGTATGATGGTTCTAGCAATTTACATCAGGCTCTTTCAATGTAAGATGAGGTGTTTCTAACCCAAGGGATCCCCAAATACTCTCGCAATTTTGCGCTTAAATATCGAGGTCCAGGGGAAATGAATATGATCTGTGAGTGCACGAAGGGTTTTATATATACATCCTAGCTAAACGATCGGATTTTATCCAAGAGTAGGTCTAGGTGAAGAGATATATTCAGTAGAAATATTTCCTAGAACGGTTCTCTTCAAATAAGAGTTCCGTTTTTAGCCCCCCCAAAAAGAGCCAACAGCGATTTGTATCCGAAAAAACGACGACAAAAAACGGGATTTGGGAGGAAAAAAACCGAGATATGAGCCTGTGACCTTTTTGGGTGCAAAGGAATCATGACATTTTTCCCCAAATAGCTTTAGCTATACCCCCTGGAAGATTAACGGCTGGAACCTACAGCCATCACCCATGAAAAGAAAGGAAAATGACCTGAACCAAACCTCCATGATTATGTGAATCTTCAGGGGTGTAGGGTTCTTACTTCAAGCATAGGGGTGAGGGTTCGCAGATAGTTTGGGGTCGGTATAATGACAACTTTTCCCTACTGCGCACTCCTTCAACATCCAAAACAAAACAACGAAAAACAAATTCGGAACATTTCTCCCCAAAACAGTGGTGTGGAGGTTTGTTGAAAGATCTGAGATGCTAACATTCTGAGAATATTGGGAATATCGGGAAGACTGAGCAGATTCCTCAATCTGTTTATTGAAGAATCTCAATAAAATCCATCCAAAAGTTCTAAGTGCATCCCTTCCAAACGTTGAAACCCCAAGGAAATCCCAAAGCAACCCCCGAAGGCTTCCGTTGGAATCTTTAACTTCTTCAACTGAAAAAAAGGCTTACTAAGCCAAAACCAACTGAAAGTCACCGCATTTTTTTCTCCAACACCTGATTCCAAACACCAATCCTCCTTGTTCCTGCTTGGAAGATCATCCCAGTTAGTAAGTGGTTACTAACCACCCCTAAGTAGGGTTGTTCCCCTTCCAAATGGCCGAACTTCATGGCTTTCCTGCAAACCCGGCGCCGATTTAACCGGCGCTTTCTCTGCTGGTTGTTGGTCCTTCCGCGACGGTTCGCTCCAGACGCTGTCGGACTTGGGGTTCCATGGGGCCAAAGAGGCCTTGGAATTGGAGTGTGGAAGCTTAACATCCTGGGTACTTGGGAGGATCATCACCACTGGATATAAGTGGTTGGTGAAGGGGGTTACACACCAGATATAACTAGACTTTTCCCCGATCCTTAGGGGACGAAAACGATCACCATATGGCTATCAACCACTTACTAACTGCGGGATGATCCTCCAAGTAAGGTGCCCTCCCCCCGTAACTCCTGGCCATTTTTTTTCGGGATCAGGGGATTGGTTTATCACCCCTTTAAGGCCGACCCAATTCCTAGGGTGAAACCGTGCGCAGGGGGGGTACCCTAGCAGTTCCTAACTTTTTCCTGGTGCCCTTCCCTGGATCTGGAGCTGTTATTCTTAACCCTCCAAGGAACAGAAAAACTTGGAGGTTAAAAGCTTACAGAACTTGAATCTTGAGAGGGTTTGTAACAGTTGTATCCAGGCTTGTAACATGTTGTACCTATTTTTTCTCATGACTTATGATGTGATACTTTATATGAATACTTCAGAATGCTGGAATATTTTTCCCCATTTTTCCTGTTTTTCGCATGGTTTTGAGTGGTTCGGCCTTCCTTGGAAGGTTTGTTTTCACCAATTGGAAGTGGATATACTTATAAACCCCTTGCAGCTGTCGATGCCTGGCCATCCGCGATGCTTGCCGACCTCTTACCCTCCGGACTCGGAGAGTCGGGGTGTGGAGGGAAAAAAAACATTTTTCACGTGTGAATTTTTGCAAAACAACATGTAGTTTTGTGTATGCAATTTATTGAGGAAATACAAGCAGATACACATACACATAGCTTGCTCCCCAAAATCGTTTTCTTTTCTACCTTGTAGAAGATACATTTAATATCTACCTGGAAAACACGTTGCTATTAATTTTATAATCAACTTTACCCCTGAAACACAGCAATCCAGTTGCCTTAAAAAAAAATGCCCTATGTTTTCCAGGGACGTCTGAAAGAGAAATCCAGTCATGGTGAACAAACAACAGCCAACTCCTATCTTTTATTTTTGTACGCTACTGCTTTTGACCTGAGTCGAGTTAAAGGTCCGGTACTGGCCATGAAGAAGCAGTGGCTGGCTTGAGGACGGATTTTTGCAGCTTTAGGGCCGAAAATAGAGAAAAGATGGTACCCTCCAGGAAAGGAACTAACATATCCCACCTTGGGAAAAGGAACATCATCGACTCAAAAGTGCATTGCGGGTGCAATCCGTGTCCCCCATAAACGGTTACACCGGTTACACCGGTTAACACCGGTTACACCGGTTAACAGGGAATATGTTGGTTCCCAGAGGGTAGGTAAAATGCTGGAGGGACATTTTCTTCAGGTAGCTTTAGGCGACCGGCCTGGTCACCGGAGAAACCTCGAATTGGTCCTCTAAGGAAGGGGAGAAAACCATCTTCCCAACAAGTCGTTTTGAAAAACCCAAAGGATTTTTTTTTCCAGACATGACTCCAAGAAATCTTCTTCCTTCAAAATCAGGGTCCAAACTGAAACAGGTTGGTGGTTTGATTTTTTTTAATTTTCACCCCTACTTGGGGAAGATTCCCATTTTGACTAATATCTGTCAAAGGCGTTGAAACCACCAACTAGTAAAGGAAGTTTTGCCGTTTTCCGCCGTGTTTTGGGTGACTTCTGTTGGAGTGGAAGCTTTTTTCCGGGATGTTTCATTGGAGGGTCGGGTTCATCGTTGCTGAAGAAACCGTTCCGGAAGGTGAAACAGGGAGGAAAGATGAAACTTATGAAACTTATCAAACTATCCTGGATTCAAAGGTTGTTTCAACACACCTTTGGAACACACCCCTAAACCTTTACCAAAAGGCTAAAGAGGGATTTCTTTCATAATTGGTTTGGGTAAAGAGGGATTTCTTTCATAATTGGTTTGGGGGATTGCCAGGGGTGTGCTCTACGGGTGTGTTGAAACAACCTTCGATGGATGTTTAGGGTCGAAGTTTGGGGATGACGTCCTACCCATTTTATGTGGGGATTATTTCATAAACAACCAGGATTTCATGGAAAGTAATACAGGTTTTTTTTGTGGCTCAGATAATTGAAAGATCTCTACTTGATCGCCATGTTTTTTTTGCAACTGATTGAGTTTTTATCAAGCGATGAAGGATGATGAAGGTTTCCTGAGGATGATTGGAAGCTTTACGGGGCTGTTTATGTATATATACATACCATATCATACCATGGCTAATGAATCATAACTGGAAAGTGAATTTTTAGTCAGGGGACTCCACAAAAAAAAACAACATTTTCACTAAGAAACTATACATACCTAGACCTTCCAAAGGGTGCCAAATGGTTGCTAAAGGGTGCCAATTTACCATCCCTTAGGGTTTCATTGGCACCCCTTGCGAAGTGGGATGATTTATCACCCAAAAAAATCCAGGAGTGAAATTCTGGCAGGGCGCTGGGATGAGGCTTTCCCGCCAGAAGTCTTGAGATGAGGGGCATTGGGTGTGGCAATAATTCGAAGTTGCTGAAACATTTTTTCCCGAGAATTTCGGGGGGCAGACTTGACATTAAAAGGGATTGTACTTTTTTTTTGTGGTGGGTACTCCCCTGAAAACGATCGTAACTATCCCCTGAAAATCAATGGTTGGTTCAGATGTATGGGCCCTACTGAAATAGTCCCTTAAATTTAAGGGACATGCGTCAGTTTTCAGGGGTGGTATATATTTTGCACTTGATGCTAAAAAGTTAGGGTTTAGGGTTTTTGTTCAGGGTCCGAACATAACACCCAAGAGGTCAGGGACGGTGTGCCGAAGCTACCTTTTCAACTACTGTAAGTGCATTCTTTGGGGGGGGTTCTGTAAATCAGGGAGGTAAATCAGGTTGAGCTGAGAGCTGCACACCTGGGATCATTTCACCTTTAAAGGTCCAGAAAAATGGATGGAAAACTCATCTTCCCAGGATTCCAGATTTTTTTTTGGAGCGAAAAAACAGGTTGTTTTTCTTAAATTAGTACTTTTTGAAGATACATACCTTCAGTAGTTGTCAACATAGCAAATGGAAAAATTGCAATTTTTTTCAAGAGGAAATATATATTTTTTTTTGATAAAGGTGTTTTTTTTCTCCCATTGTTATGTTCGGAAATGCCGGGAGGGAAGGTGTGTTTTTGTAGGTAAGAAACCCTAATGGATGTTCCCCCTACCCATTAACCACTTATATATCCGTCCGTCATGGGGCCCGATCTTCCAAGTAGCAGTCACCACCAGGATGACAAATTACATGTTTTCCATGGGAATTTAATACTCCCCCCCAAAGCCACCCTCCCCAAGAAATAGCCGGCCTTATTAAGGGATGATTAACCACCATTCTTCCTTCATAAGGCCTTATTAAGGCCGAACATTTCTTGGGGGGTGGCATTCATTGAAAAAGATCCTTGAGGTCAACCTGTTGGCCTCGAGGGAATCCGCATCCGAAAGCATCCTGGTAGACTAGACCCAAGAGGTATGAAGAAAAGACAGTCCCAACAAAATTAGTGGTTTTTCTAAATGATGGGTGATACTGTTGGTTCAGAAATCCGGCGAACCACTTGGGATGTATAAAACCCTTAGAAATGATGGGATGTTTGCCATAATATCAACTGGTGATCACTGGATTTCTTCCATCAACCGTATTTCAATCTCACTGCCTTTTGTGTTATCCAAAAAACATCTGAAGATCTGAAAACCTGTGGGAGAATCGTGTTTTCACGAGATGAATCAATTAGATTTCATGTGTGCCAGGGCCTAAACTCCCATTATTTCCACAAAACTACGGGTTAAACTCATCAACCAAATAGTTTTGGGTTTAGAAAAACGCCCAAAAAGGGCATCCGAGCCCCAAAATGGCCGAACAATTCAGGTTCAGAATCTATAGTAAATTGCCCAGAAAATGATGTTTTTCCAGACGATCCGTTTCTTTCAAAAGGCCCGCTTATGATACCTTTTCAGCGCTGTTAAAAAAAACTTCAAGGGATTTTTTTCCACTGCTGAAAAAACACTCAACCATCAGTGGGTCCCAAGAAACTCCGCGAAATTGACGGTTTGATCGAATTGTTTGCCGTAGAATTCTGAAAACTGGGCTGTGCTGATGAGCAGTTCGGGTTGCAACAAGGTGGGGGTAGTTCGCACCAACCAGATATACACCCCTGAGATCCCTAACATGACGATCACTGGAAAATCCCCATGTTCAATAGGAAAATACATCGACTCATTCATGGTGGAGCGAACCGTTAACTTGCACTAATCCACTGTGAAGCAGTATTTAGGCGCTCAAAGATGTCTATGTACTGTTGAAGGAAGAAATCCTGCACCACTTGAGGTTGATATTGATAGTTCATCCCATTATTTAAAGGGTTTGTTTACATCCCAGGTGGTTGGCCTTGGGATTTCTGAACCATCAACAGTATCTTCAATTTCTGGTCCCTTTCCAACGCAGGCTTTGTTGACTACCTCCTTCCTGTCCCTGGATGATCTTAGAGTCTGGATGCTTAGAAGGGGCTCGTGACCTTTCTCGAAAAAGCGTCCACGAAACCCGGACCAAAAAGGGGTTTATAATAAGATAGGGATGCCTAATTGTGGGGGGAGGAAGCAATGCAAATGTATGGTGAGTTTGGGGGATTTCCCCTATAATAGTGCATTGTTTGGGTTGGTCGTATAATGACCCCTGTACAAGGGAATGGGGATGTTTTCCGATATTTTCCCAAAATGATAAATGAACTCAAATAATACAGTTGAGATCACCACATTTTCAACTTTCCTTGAGTTTCGTTTCTCTCCATGAAAATGGACACCTTTATATCAGGAATAGCAGGAATTGCTGGCTAAGAGCCATAGCTTTCTTCATTTTGCGTCGATCTTTGCAGAGTGATGGGTCAGGACTTGTACGCTGTTTTTATTTCCTAACTGTGGGGTCTATTGCTGCCCCACTTTTTTTAATGTATAGCCCTTATATAGTAAGTACATGTTATATGACTGATGTATATGTAGTGTATGTAATGTTCTGTACTGTCATGTACTGTAACCAAAGGTAACCTAACTGGATGGTGGCAACTCAAATATTTTTTATTTTCACTCCGATCCTTGGTGTTTCATGATCCAATTTGACGATCATCTTTTTCAGATGGGTTGGTTCAACCACCAACTAGATGAAGGAATCTCCCCCTGAAGACTTCACATAGATACCCAAAATGACGCCACAAAATTCGTTTGTTGGGAGAAAGAAAAGGATTTGTAGGGTCATGTACTGAAACCTGAGGTAACCTAAGGTAACGCAATGCAATGATACATAACTCGGGGGAAAACCTCTTTTCTGGACTCCTAAGGCTCCGCTTCGGAAGATGTTGATGGAGCAGAAATGCCTGGAATTGCATGAGCAAGGGCAGATTCAGGTGCCGGATCGTGGGGAGGTGGGAGATTTTCTTAAGCTCATGACATTTGCAAAACCATGAAATCTGGGTATTTGGGGACAAAAAATCAAACTTGATGCTTAAGATGTGTGGTAAGATTGGAGGGATCAATCCCTGAAAAAGGCTGCATTTTTTGGTGTTGGTGTCATATAATGACCCCGCAAGGGAGATGATAGAAGATGCCTGTGGCGCAGGTAGAGTCATCTATCCACAGTGATACGATTGATGGCAACCAGAAATCCGGTAAACTCACCAGTTGAGGTTGATAGTTTATCCCATTATTTACAGGGTTTGTTTACATCCCAGGTGGTTGTTAAGGATTTCTGAACCATCAATAATATCAAATTGATGCTTCTTTTTTATTTTTCGATCAGATACCTAGACTAAGATTCATTTTGATATAGACGCAGCTAAACTACACCCCGAAACTTGACACTGTATATCCCCAAAATGTAAGTTGATTCAGATCCCTAAAAGGACTAAATACACAGGAACTGTTTTCCATTTGCTTTTCAAATGCCTTGCATCAAGAAAGGGTAGATGGGTGCCAAGCAGAGTAACTTGATTTAGGATGCCTTGAACTGATTCCTATCTCGAATTCTGAAAGAGATGATATGCAAACTTTCCAATAAAGCGAATGAGCACTGATTTTTCTTTTTGGGAGCTTGGGTTAAACTTAGAAAGCCATTAGATACCCAAATGGCAAGACACATGTAAGCGGGATTATATGACAACCTAAGACTTTTGAAATTTATCAAGCAGTAAAATGGAACGTACAGCCACTAAGATAGAAGATATTCCACTCGGTTCTAGTTTCGAACTATCCAAGATGCTCTCGTCATACATTTTTTTTCGGTGCGGGAAAATTTCAAGCTAAACCTTGATTTGCCACTGTTACCAACCTAACGTACCTCAAGCCAAGGGCTTATGAACCATTGGTTTCCCTTAGTAAGGCTAAACCGGCTAAACCCTTGTTTCTTGGGGGGTAGGTTTGGGGAGGGGTGTAGGTTGACTAGTCATGAAGGTGTTTTTTTTCCACCACTCGCAGGCAGCGCAGGAGGTCTATGATGAGCTTGCCCAGGTGGGGATGGATGGTTTGACCAAATGCCTTAGAACCGTAGGAAGTTGCGAAAAAAAAAGCCCACCTTAAACAGTCAATGGTTGATACTAGGTGGTGGTTTCTGGCAACTCAAATATTTTTTATTTTCATCCCGAACTTTTGGGGGAAGATGGACCCATTTTGACGATCATAGTTTTCAACTGGGTTGGTTCAACCAGCAACTAGATGAAGGAATCTCCCCCTGAAGACTTCACATAGATACCCAAAATGACGCCATATGTTTGTTTGCATTCGTTTGTTGGGAGAAAGAATCGGATTATTGTTTTTTTAAACATGGCCTTGCTCCTGAGTTTAGGGTTTTTAATTGGTACAGTGTAAATTGACCAGATCCATGATACTACACCTCACTACAAATGTGATTTTAGTTTGCAAATTTGGAGGTTGAAATACTTTTGGTAAAATGGGTAGCCTAGAGACTGTAACGTCCAATTGTGCGCCGTTTTCTTGGTATCATCCATTGTTTTTACAGAAAAACCTGTCTTCACCGAAAGGTTGGCACACCCACTGCTCCGTGAAGAAAGTCTGAAAATGGTTCACCCATAACCGCCCCCAAAAAAGTCGGAAAACCCTTCGAGGCGTGTGTTATGATGCATCATGATTTGGTTGCATTTCTTGGTGGAACAAAGATCCAGAAACAAATAATGGGCTATGGCTACTAGTACTTGGAGGATGGGCGTTTCCTTAGAAAAAGTGGTTAGTTAAGGAGGAAAACCAAGCCATTTATGACTAGACCAACCCTATTTGGGCATTAACTGTGGTTGTTAACCACCAACTAGATGGGATGATCCTCCAAGTAAGTAGGGCTATTTTAGTAAAAAATAACAGCTGATGCTTGACTTTTTTGGTGCAAATCTGTTGAAGGAGTTGCCAAAATACAGGGGGGGATGATCGAAAATCTCAATTGAGCAATGAAAAAAGGGCCCCTGGTTGTTTACGGTAGGGGATTATACTACACTCCGGTAATCTAACATAGCTGGCTGGAACATGGACCCGGATGGAAGATGTATTTCCTATTGAAAATGGGGGATATTCCAGCCAGCTATGTTAGTTTACCAGAGGCGCTTGGGCATGCTATTCCCATGTGGACTGCCTGAAGGCAAGGCAGTGTCCCTCCTGCCCCAGGGGTCCAAATCTCCCAGTTCAGGAAGCCCATTCTGGAGCGTTTGGAGCTTCAATGCTCCAAAAGATGCCCCGGTTCTCTTTTTCCTGGTGTCGAAAAAAACAAACAAATGAATGGCCAAAAGCAATACTCCTTCACCGACTTACCTAAGGACTTATAATAATGCCTTGTCTTCATCCTTGAGGAAGATTCTCATTTTGTCTCATGTCTTTGATACCAAGGTCTTGTTACCCGCCCTACAACCAACATATTTCCTGAAAATAGGCCCTTCCCAAAAGGAACAACGTCTCCCAACCCATGTTGTAGGGATGTTCCACCCGAATGAATGTGTTTTCAATTTCTTGCTACTCGCATCCGCATGACATCATTTTTTGAACAAAAACCCAAAAATTGATGCTTACCAATACGATAAAACTGCGAATATCCCATAGGTTACGTAGAACCATTTTTGGGTACCTTTTGGATCCTTCCCCAAATGGTGAATCCAACCCTATGGTACCAACCCTTGAAGGTTACGAGCCCCAAAAACCCTAGTGGCCCTTGCTGCAACGAAGACCTGATCTTCGGCTCAGGAAGACCTTCAATTGAATGGCGGTTTACATAGCATGATTCAGGCGAGCCGTTTTTGCTGTGGCTGGCCTTCGATTTTTTTTGTTGTTGTGGGATCGGCGTTTGTTTGTTTTTTTTTCTTTCTGCTTTCAACAGTCTGTTGAAAGATATGGACTGTCAAAATGGTCGCAAACAATGGTCGCAACATCACGACATGTCAGCGCAGCTTGTGTTTGTTTGATTGTTTTTTTTTTTTTTTTCGTAAGGCTGATCTTAGGCTAAGCAGGGATTTCCTGTAGATAAGGTGGGTGATTCTGAAGATTTGTTGGGGTGAATTGAGCCATGAAAAGTTTGGCCCCCTGGTTGTTTGTTGGGTATATGTCGGGGATGAAAAAACTACCCAGTTATGTGCGGATTATTTCATACACCATGACATAAGGATCCCTTTTTTTAAACAACCAGTATTTTATTTATATAATGGAAAGTACTTGGAGGATCATCCCAGTTAGTAAGTGGTAAATAACCATGGTTGGTAAGTCCCCATAAGTAGGGGCTTAATTTCATGGGGGTGATCCCAACCACATCTCCAAGTCCTGGGATTTTTTGGTGGCTCAATTTTCAGCCGACTTGAGAAAAAGAACTGCCCCATCTGAAGTTGACAAAAAACCACCGAACTGAAGGACAAAACAGTGAGTTCGCCCCTGAAAAGTTACCGAACGTCAATAGGAAGCCGAACTCTGAAAAAGTTACCAACTCAAAGAGTTGGATATGAGTTGGTCGTCGCCATTTTTTTCGATGGAAAAACAACCCAACCAAAATGGTAGGGGTTGTGGTTTAACAATTGAGCAATGACCAAAAAAATCTTGGGACCAAAAATTGCTGGATATAGTGTTGGGGTGAAAAGGACCTAAACATGCAACAAATCCTGGTGGTGAATATCATGTACTCCGAAAGGGGGCACAACCCAAGTTATATAGATTTGATCTCAAGACAAGCCCGACTCCACAGCCAATTTTCTCCCTTGACAGTCAGAAATTTCGTGAAAATTTCCTGTGATGGAAGCGGCCTGGCCGGCGTCAGGCGTTGGGAGAGCAAGATAGACATGCTCTGCTCGAAAAAGTTGAAACTTGGCACCCGATGAAAGATCCAGCGATGAACGAATAGCATCTGATGTGTGATTTTGTCGTAATTATATAATATACCCTCCCGAAAATGAAGGAATTCGCCCGTCCCCCTATAGAAAAGGGACCATTTCAATAGGAAATGCATCAGTTTCTACCCATTGATTTTTCAGGGGATATGGTAGTTTTAGGGGCAGTACAGTGAAAGATTTAAATACTGTATTTGGAAAGTGCCCTTTAGAGACCAGCCATGGAGGAAAAGGATCTTTGTAACCAACCAGGATTTCATGGTTGATGTCACGATTCCGTGGGGTATGCTTTTTGAGACGCGAACTGCGCAAAGTTTTCAACACCAAAACGTGTTCAACTTCGATTTTTACAGTATCTAAGGCAAGAAATCCAACCGGGTAGATTCGAATTTTACACCCCGAAGATGAACGGCTGGAACCTGAGAATACACCCCTTGAAGAGGAAAATCATCTTCCAAAACATCATTTTCAGGTGCAAAATGTTAATCTTCTGCGGCGTACCCTCCCTGAAACTAACAAATCGCACCTGAAAATTGATGGTTGGAAGCCTTTCCTTTTGAACCCAAGCCATCTGTTTAGGCGGGTTTCCTGTTAGTTTCAGGGAGGGTTTTTCTAATCCCTCGAATCTGACCAAAGAATTCGTGGCGGGTCTTGCAGGCATGATGTTTATGGGTCGGTAAAGGATTCCTTACTTTGGCAAGGGGACTTTGATGGAGGTTTACCAGTTCAGATCAACAACAAAAAACGACTTGGTGAAAATATATTGTGGACTCATGGCCCGCAACCCCGCTAGCTATGTTTCCAGTCTCACACTTGACATGAGACGAATGTGCGAGAGGGTGAAAATATATTGGCCAATCATTTTCATCACCAATTTGCCCAAATAGATATACTGGTGCAGGTTTTGTGCACACAACGGTGTGTTGGCTTGCGCCTGTTTTCTTCTTGTTTTTATTGTTGCTGCTGTTTTCCATCGGGACTCAATGGAAAATGAGCATTACAGTACAGTCCCTGAAACTAAGAGCAAACGCCCCTGAAAATCACTTGTTGGAAGATGATTCATTTCCTTTCGGCCTATTTTCAGCACTTCTGTTACTTGGAGGATCATCCCATGACTTGTAAGTTCTTAGGATCACCTTCATTTATATGCCATTGTCATGGCCATTTGGGTCCAGGGTCCTACAACCCGATCCTTAGGGGATGTTATGATCACCATGGTTATCAACCACGTCCTGGGATGATCTTCCAAGTAGTTTTAACGGATGGGAGGGAGCACCTTGAATCAACAACAAAAATGGGGTGAGGGACATCACCTCCCCGGTACGCTGGAAATCTTCATTGGACCCCTTGAATCTGCAGGTGGATTATTTCTTCCGTACAGAAATTTATGGGGTGGTGACTTTTGCTTGAAAATTTCTCGGATTTTTTGGAATTTTCTACCCCCCAACAAAAATGCAATAAGAATTGGCCCACCTCAATGCTTCAAACACTCAAAAACGACGCAAACAACTTTCCAAGCACATCTTCTTGTTTTTTTGGTACAAAAACATGCAACCCCAACCTCCCCAACAAAAATCCCCCAACCCAACCCAACCCAACCCACCCCCAGCACCACTTACGCACCGGAAAAAAAACACCATCATGAATCATGACGTTTTTCCCCTTTCATCGTCGGTGTCATCTTCGTTCCTCACCTTCAAGGAACGCCTGTTGCCTGAGCTTCCACCAAGACGTTTGCCTGAGTTGCTTTGGCAAGCGGTCAGGCCTGGATGGGGTGGATGGGTTGTGGATGGGTTGTGGAGGATGGGTTTTGGATGATTTGTGAACAAACCTCACTGGAGGGGTTGGGTTTTTTTTGGGGATGGGGTTTTGGCAGTAATAAGCTGGAAGGTTTTTCGTCGGTAGTCTTTTAAATGCAAATAGTGGGTGCGAGTTGTTTTTGCAATGGATGATGTTTTTTTTTTATGTCGAAACAACCAAAAAATGGTTGGCCACCGTACCTCCATAACAAAATGGTTTGATGGACAATGATTTTGGTGGTTTACTTTTTTTGAGGGGGATTATATGTTTTTTTGTTCAAAAGCATGGGTGGAGTCTTGTTGTCTAAGTACTTGGATCATCCCAGGAATTGTAGGTAGTTAGCAACCATGGTGATCGCAAGTCCGTTCATTTCAACAAATTCAGGTCTGGACTCCAGCAAGATATCTTCTTGGAAGAGTCAACCTAACCAACCCACCACCCGGCCACGTACCGCCCTCAAGAACTAAGGGGCCCTTATAGGCGGCCTTAAGGGAAACCAATGGGTTTTCATAAGCCCTTGAACTTGGGTTATGGGAGCCTTTCCAAATGGCCGAACTCCATGGCTTATAAATGGGGGTGATCCTCCAAGTAGGGGTCCAGATAGAGTCAAATCAATGGCTTCAACTGGTGCTTAAGGTTAGAAATAGCTGTTTAAAAACAGCAACGGGCTAGCCAGCAGGGGAAAGCAGTGATGTGTTTAGGTATAAAAAGGTAATACTGTTGATGGAAAAAATCCTGCACCAGTTGATATGGTAAATATTATCCCATTATGTACGAAGTTTTATACATTCCAGGTGGTGCACGATTTCTTCCATGGACAGTATCATCAGGCAACCGGACCCAAATTGGTAGCATGAACAACGCAGGAAGCAACAACACGCACACACATACACACATACACACCTAGTGTCCAAAATGATGTGGTGGTTCAAGTTAGAATTATATGGGATGAAATACTACCCCCCCCTTTGTAGGGTTTGTTTAAACTTAAACAAACCTTTATCAAAGGATCCTGTTTTTCATCAACCAAGATTTCTTCAAACACTTCTCATGGTGATCTTTTAAAATGTCAGTGGGAATCGATGGGGCACACCCCCTTCGCATGTCGAACGTTTTTTTGCAGGAAATAGCCGGCCTTGTTGAGGGTTATCCACAACCTATTGCTCCTGTATAAGGGTCACCCTTTAAGGCCTTAGTTCTCAAGGGGGGAAATGTGGCAGGCAGGGCAGCACAGGCCCCTTAGAGTCATGAAAATGACATGAAAATGATGTGCTTTATCACAAGATGGGGCCCATACTAGTTTTACATGGACTTATACTATAAATGGCCGAAAATACATGGGTTTCACTGGGGTTATTTCACCCCTCTAAATGGAGTTATTTTTTTGGCCCCTACTTCTAAACTGGGGTTTCCGGGTCCCACTGTGGGAGGTATCAGCATTTGCATTGTCTGTATTCGGATCTTGATCCCAGCTTGATGTCTCTTGGCAGAGATCGACGATCAGAAGGGACGACGCGGGATGAGAGTTTTTTGAGCGACAAAAGCCAACAGGTTGGGTTTAGATTGGATCTACCCCCCTTGTGAAATAAAGGTTCAGGGAGCTTAGGGTGGGATTCCCGCATGTCTACACAACGAGCCTTGAATCATTGGGGTGCCCTTTCAAATCAATTCGGTGTCTGCCCCTGTGACTCGAGCGTGTCTCGGTGGTTTCCTCAGATTGTTGTCTTGCTTGTGCAAACAAAGTCTATCTGGTATTACTGGTTTGCATGCGGAGTATATTACTTGTATAATACACAGTCTAGCGGCCGAGTGCATCACGTGCATGTAGTGCTTAGAAATAGTTTTCTTGCCTCACCCAGCTTCGTCTTGTGTAAGCCTTTCTTTTCTTGTGACGTTCACGAACACCGTTCCTCCTTTGGAAGTCGTATACTCAGAAAGCATCTGTATATCATTGATCTCGATATTGGTGTAGATATATTACCACACATTAGTATTGTCTCAAGTCCTCTGTGCAGGCATGGGGTCCGCCGCGGCGGAGCTTCTGAAACAAGTCCAACCTTAAGCGCTTAGCTGGGGTTAATTCGAGCAGGACCAGGATGGCTGGGACACTGCGGCAGACAGGGCGAGTGCCTTGGACCATCCTTGGGACACAACGGCATTTATTGAGGAAGAGTGACCATGTTTGGGACATCAGGGTCGAAGAGAATGACACACCAGCCCGAAGCTTGGATTGAGGAGAGCAAGCTGCAGAATCCCAGCGCGTCGCAATGTAATGCAGTGTTGCCTTGATGTTTGTGCAGGGTGGTGGTGGTGGTCATGCGAGGACGAGTGGTTGTGCTACGTCGAGGCTTGGAAAGGGAACTTCAATGATGTGTGAGCAGGTATGTTGTGATCTGTGTACATGTGTCTCATTCCTACCAACCGAACCGTGGTTGCAGGTGGGCCCGCCGTCTTGGAGTGGGTTCCATGGTGCCGTGACCGGGACGGGGGCGAAGATTTGGATGTGCGCTGCCGGCTATATACCTCCAAGGGGTGCGTGTCTGTCCCAACACTGCACTGATCTGCAGGAATACCAGCCCAGCTTCCTGAAGATGTCAATTTGGCAAAGACATGCTGGGTGAGTACACAGATGGCCTCAGATGATTTGTTGGTTGCAGTCTGCTTCTTCGCATATTATTTGCGCGAGTGTCTTCATTTGCGGCTTTCGTGGGCCCCCGTCCTGGCATGCATGGTCGACGTTGCTTTGCACAAGCATTCTCCCTAGTGCAGCTGGCTGATACGATGCAAGGCTTGAGACTGCAAACTTTGCAATGTGGACAATCGTTGGGACGGGGGATCCCAGCGTATACGCTCCTTGTTGGAGCCCAGGCGCAGAAAGTATTTGTTAAAAAGCTAGAGAGCTGTCAGTGTTCACATTTCTTCAAGGTGCCCGGCGTGCATGAATTTGCGCCGCCGGGAATTTACGTCAGAACTTTCGTGGAGACGGCTCTGGCATACGCAACGCCAACCAGGCCCCGGTTTGGGCAATGCCCTGAGTTTGTTTTTGTTTTGCAGTTATTCTTAAAAGCATTCCGAGAACCAAGAGCAAACCACGAACTACCGCCCTTCTGCCAAGCGGTGGTAGTGGCACGAATGCGCGAGAACGGCAGAGGCGAAATTCTTATCTTGTCAATTTTCCCATATCGCACCCCATCTTTCGGATTTCTTTTGTGGTGGAGGGGGGTTCTGGGGCTTTGTCGGGTGGGTGTCCCACCTCCTGACTCTGTGCTCAATTCCCCTTCCCATCGCCACTTTCTCTTGCCATCGCTCCTGCGATGCCGAATCTTTCTGCTCGCTGCAAGTGGGCCGACGGTTTTGTTTCAAAACTTGTCTATATCCAGTAGGCAATTCTGCTGCCACTTGTTGGGTCCTTTTTCATCGTGCCTCTCATGGGTTTTGAATGGCTGGCGGGCCGGAAAGGATTTCAATGCAATATATATAAGAGCTCGGCACTAGAAAAGTGTAACAACTTGTCGCGGCACTCTTTTGCAAAAACAGCGTGGCGTTTACATCGACGTAGGTTCATTCTTGCAAGTGTTGGAAAACCTCCGTGAATTTCGTTGGCTTTCATCCCTTAGTCTAGTCAGATTTTATAGTTTATTGAAAACGTGCGGAACAAGGCGCCAATGCCTTGCTTGCCCAGTTTTTGGTTGCTCAGCTTCGCCACGTGGCCACTCGTGTCTCCATGTGGCAGGCATCAGAGATGCTGGGCATCATGGACGCTGAAAAGCTGGGTAGCGCCTTGGAAGCGATGAGCGCTGCGAGCCGCCCACCCGCCCTTCCCGCGCTGCCCTTGCCTTTCCGCGTGACGCCTCACGATCATGGACCTTGCACTTGGATTTGATCAAAGTCTTAACCCCCATTCTAAATCGCAAAACCTTACGTATAAACACATACGCTTCTGTGGCCCAGGTCCCGGTATTGCCAGCGTGAGCTGCAGGGTCGCGACCTCACCTAAACATGTAAATGTAATGATCCTCCTATTGACTGTTACTGGGTGGGGGTAGATCCACGGTTCAAAGTAAAAGATTTTCCATTTAAAGAGATGACATCCTATCATATCTTACCCGACAAAATGGGACATTCTTGCAATATAGCCCCCGTATTGCTCTTCCCCCGGCTTTCAAGTCTGTCGAAACGTCTGATCTTGGACAATTGATATTCATGCGCAAGTTCTGTCCGACCCGTTTTGGTTCATCTCTTGTGAGCTGTTATCCTTGCAATTGCATTCGAAAATTAATTCGTACCTGAACATGAAAATTTCCCAAAAGGGATCTCCGCTTCCAGCGGGTCTCTTTTTTCAGGGTCCATGTTGGTTTTCGAGGGTGTAACCCCATATGAGGTTGCTACACAACCATGAAGTCCCGCCGGTAGGGTGATTGTAGTTCTTCATGGTTTGGTTTACCCGCCTAACCAACCGCTTACTAAGTGGGGTGATCCTCCATATATCATCCGGTCAATCTGAAACGAACAGTTTGCCTTCCTTCGTTGATGATGAAGAGAAACTCGACAGGTGCAAAAAATTGACGTTGCTAGCGAATCTTCTGCCATTGAGGGGTTTGTTATACCATGGGTTATTGAAAGGGACCCATTTTGGGGGATCAAACTTGATGCTGAAATGTATGGTATTTTGGGAGGTTTCCCTTACAATAGTGCAATTGTTTGGGTTGGTGTCCTATAATGACCCCAATGTTTTATCCCGGATGGATTTTGGATTTTGATTTGTTTTTGCAACAACTACGGACTGAGGTGTTGGTTGCCCTCTTGGGAACGAACATATCCATTCCCAAAGGTACTTCTGAAGATGATTTTCACTGATTTTCCCCTTTCCCAAGGTGGGATACGTTCATTTTTTGGAGGATATTTGGTAACCAGGGGGTAATTATGTATGTACACGCTGCCGAAAAACTCTTGTTTGTGTAAAAAAAACAGAGTTTTTCAGGGCAAATTGGTGAATTTCAGAGTATATCATATATGTGTATATATATTTATGGTATATTTATATTTCTCAATATACATAGATCTGATATATATATATATATATTTATTTATTTATTTATTTATTTAAACAGATATAAATATAAATATACACAAAGGTACCTATATCCACCCTAAGTTCATTACTTCACCTCTAGAACCAACAGTTTTTTGTTGAGGTCTTCCGTGCCCTGTTTGGTGCAGAACTACAGCTACACTCCGTGCCCTCGGTTGTCCGAAAAACTGGGGGAAATTGCTGAAACCCTGGGCGTTTTTTGGGTGAAATATGGGATAAAACGTGCCCAGTTACATAGGGATTCTATAATAGGCCATGAAATAAAGATCCCAAAAAAACAACCAGGATTTCAATGGAAAGTCAGGGTTTGTTGGGTTCTCTTCGTGGCGAAACGCGAATATTTTGCTCGTGCTTAGGGTCCATTAGGCTCAATTCTTACAGGAAGTGGCCAAAGATGTCAGGTGTTGGAGATCTGAATGGTACCAAAAATCAATAATACTGTTGATGGATCAGAAATCCGGCGTTCACCAGTTGAGGTTGGTAGTTTATCCCAACATTAAGAGGGGTTTTATACGTCCCAGGTGGTTGTTTGGGATTTCTGTTAAGCCGTTCTGTGTAGACAACCAACCCAGGTAGCATGGCACCTATGCAAGGATGACACGCACAGAATCAAGAAGTGTGCCACTGCAATCAAGGCTCAGGATGTCACTTAAAAAGGCGTGACCGTTGTTTTTCATGGTAGCGGAGCTTGCGTAGAAGGCCTACGAAGCTCATAGAATCCCCACAAACTTAGGGTTGGTCCCTTAGGAAAAGGCCCTGGAAATCCCGCAGGGTACTAAGCTGGGTAACATGGCAAACATCCAACCGTTGGTGGATGCACTCAATGCTTTAGTAGCTGGACAACAAGTTGCTGGGTTTTCGAAGCATATCAAAGCACCAGAAGTGTTCAAGCCTGAGACTAGAGGAGATGAAGTGCAGAAGTGGCAAGACTGGAAGTTTGCTTTTGAGAACTTCGTTGGGGTGGTTGATCCCACCATGGCTCAAGAAATGAAGGATGCAGCTCAGAAGGCTGATGAGATTGCATTTGGTGCTTTGACTGAAGAGAGGAAGCGTAGAGCTGAGAAGCTGTACTCTTTGCTGTCTAGCTTGATGAAGAACAGGCCGTTGAGATTGGTGCGTGGTATTGCGCATCAGAATGGCTATGAGGCTTGGAGGATCATCATGAAGGACATGCAGCCCCCTACGAGGCAGCGTGCTTTGGCTTTGGTGCAAGCTCTCAACAAGGTGAAGTTCGAGGCCAACAAGTCCATCTCTGAGCAGTTGCCCCAGTTTGAGCTGATGGTTCGTGAATATGAGAGGACCAGCAATTCAACGTATCCTGATGACTTGAAAGTGGCTGCAGTGTTGGCAGCTTTGCCCGCAAGCTTGAAGACAAACTTGCAGATGATCATCACCGATTCCACAACCTATGACGAGGTGAAGGCAAGAATCGAGCTGTATGAGCAGGTCACTACACAATGGTCTTCTGATAGCCTATCAATGCCAGTGAAAGCTTCTGAGGAGGAGAACGTCCCAATGGAAGTGGATGCCATTTGGCAGAAAGGAGGCAAGAAAGGAAAGGGCGATGGTGTCAAAGGAAAGTTTTCAAAAGGAAAAGAGAAAGGAAAGTCCAAAGGATGGAAGGGCTTCAATGCTTTTGGAAAAGGAAAGGACAAAGGAAAGCAGAAAGGAGACGGAAAGAAAGGACAGCAGAAAGGAAAAGAGTGCTGGAAATGTGGCAAGATTGGCCACCTCAGCAAGGACTGTTGGAGCAAAGTTCAGAAGGTTGAGGAGCAAAGTCAACAGGCGTCTGCATCATCTGCAGCGTCTACAACCAACAGCTCAACATCGACCAACAGTTTGACGAGTGCCACCGCCTACAACATGAACAAGCAGGTTAAGATGGTGAGGATTGAGGAGATTGAGGAGGAAGGTCTGACACGTCAATTTGACTTGACAGGCCTTGACAGTGAGGACGAGAATTTTGGCATAGTGAGGGTGATTAGATTGATTGAGGAGCCTGAGAAGGAAGATGAGGATGAAGACTTCCATGACTGCTTCATGGTGGAGAGGCAGTTGAGTGATAGCATTCCTGATGATGTGCAATGGGTGTCTATGGATATCCAGGATGTTGACGAGACTGAGGATGCCTTCAGGGTCAACACGGTGAAGAGTGATCGTTTGGCAATCACTTTGGACTCAGGTGCTGACGTCTCTGTGGTGCCTGAGGAGTTTGCCAAGTATGGGGACCCTGGTAGTCAAGGTCTCATGAAAATGGTTGATGCACAAGGAGAGCGCATTGAGACATCAGGAAATAGAAGGATGAAGATTGAGGCTGAGATGAGGCATGGAGGAAAGATTGAGTTCATCGAGAACTTTGCTGTTGGAGCAGTTAGTCATCCAATCCTATGTTTTGGCAAGCTGCTGAGGCAAGGTTGGGTGATCAGCAAAGATGGTTCAGAGCTCTTCATGAATCACCCCACTGGTGCTGAGGTTCCCATCAGGCTGGAACGAAATAGTTTGGTGATGGACGTCCAGATTCGTGCAATCACCGTGGAGAAGAAGGAGGAGGCAGATGAAGCGTCCCCGCTTCTGCATGATGAGGCTCCGAAACGGGAGTGCATGGATGAGATGAGGGTGTTGGCACTTCAAGGTTTTGTTAGTCGAGAACTTGAACAACTTTCTCTTAGTCCTGGTTGGCATGTTCTACCCAATGGAGTTGCAGCTTATAGTGATCCAGTTGCTTTGAACTTCATGGACCCTCGTGGAAACTTTGATGTTGAATGGCCAGCACGGATGAGGTTTATGATGGCACTGGGCACTGGGTCCAGGTTGAGAACACCAAGGACTACAGAGCAACTGACAACCCATACAGGAAGTTGACTGCAGACAATCAACCTCAGAGGACTTTGACTTTTGTGGCACCTGCGAAGTTGCAGGACTACTTTGTGGCAGGTGGAGATGTCCCAGTTTCAATGTACCCAAGGATGGGTGAGGAGATACCAGCTTGGCCTGATTCAGAGGAAGAGGTCGACGAGTTTGTTGGCATGGGTGCTGAAGGAGAAGGAGCACCACCAGGAGGCTTTGAGATTGAGATTCATGAAGAAGGCGAGATGGAAGTGATGTTGGACGAAGACACGTTGAGCATGGACACGAGGCTGAAGGATCTTCAGGAGTGGTGTCGTAAGTTGGGCCTTGCAACTTCAGGGAGCAAGATGAAATGTTTGAAGAGGCTCCGGAAATTCAAGCTGATGGAGGAGCAGAAGTTGGCCATCGACCTATCGAAGCGTTTGTATGAGGAGAGTCAACGTGAAGCCATTCCACTTCAGGTTCCCAAGTTGCCAAGTCGTGTGGATCAAGATATCCACAACTTGACTCACATTCCTTTTGCATCGTGGTGCCAATGCTGCGTTGCAACAAGAGCAAAGGAGGATGCAAGAAGAGATGAGGAGAGAGGAGATAAGAAGGACAGAGGAAAGAGCGTGATCAGCTTCGACTATGGCTTCACCTTCATGCAGGGTGAGGAAGAAGAAAAACAGTTTGGGACATGCTTGTACATTGCAGAATCTAAAACCAAAGCTGTACATGCAGTCCCTGTCCTTGCAAAGGGTGGAGTTTCTTTGAAGCAGGTCACGGAGGAGATTGTTCGTTTTTCTATGGCAACCAGTTCCAGCAATTCCATCATCCTGATGGCAGATGGTGAGAGGTCAACACGTCAGATCCTAAGAGCGGTTCAGCATTGCAGAGCTCAGCTTGGTTTGCATACAGAGGTGAGGACAACAGGAAAGGACCAACATCAGAGCAATGGACAGGCTGAGAGGACTGTTCAATCTGTACGGAAGTTGGCCAATTGTCTTCGTGGCTTTGCTGAAGCAAAAGCAGGAGCCAAGATCAGAGGAGGAAGTCATATCTATCCTTGGAGTTTTAGGCATGCTGCTTGGCTGATGACACGATTTCGAGTCATTGCTGGAAGAACTTCCTATGAGATGATGTTTGACCGAGAGTACAAAGGAAAGGTTGTTCTTTTTGGTGAATCAGTCATGTACAAGGATGTCACAGCATTGAAGGGTGAGGCTGTCTACAAGCGAGGAGTGTGGGTTGGAAAGTCATTTTGGTCGGATTCCCACATTGTCCTTACCCCCAAAGGTGCTGTTGAATCTCGAAGCATCAGAAGGCTGACAACACAATTCAGTGCAGATGATTTGGTGATGGCTAAAGGTTTGCCTTGGAGTTTCTCTCCCCAAGGAATCTTGATGAAGATGAAGGCACCAACTACCCGTCGAGCTGATGGAGTTGAGGAGGCTGAAGAGAATGCAGAGGAGAAGGCAAAGCAAGCTGGTGCTGCTGTGGCTCTTGGACTGGTGACGCCAGGAGTTATGGGAGGACTGAGCACGCCAATCCCTTTGGCTGGTCCACAAGCACCTGTTCCTGCACCAGGAACACCATCGACATCGACGATACCAAATCCCTCGGCTGTACCAAATCCCGGAGGAGCTGCTTCATCATCTCGTGAAGGTGATGGTACCATGAGGGCTGAACCACAAGAAGACAGAGGAGAAGGTGTGGTCAGGAAGCATGATGATGAAGCACCAGAGGCAAGTCCAAAGAGAGCACGTACTTTGGAGGATGATCTTGATCTGGAGCTTGAGATGGGAGACTTTGAGAGGAAGAGAGATAGAGATGATCAACCGCAATTGGAAGGAGCAAGCCCTAAGAGGATGAGAAGGGTGCTTGCTGAATTCCCGGATGGTGATGATGCCTATGAGGATGACATCATCATGGAAGAGGCTGAGAAGTTCTTCGAGAGAGGAGACTTAGAGAATGAAGGTGATGACAAACCACCCGTGGTCAGTGAGGAAGAGATGAGGCAGATGGATGATGAGGCTGAGAAGGAGGAAGAGAGGAGGCTGATCAAGATGGGTGTGTTGCACGAAGTTGCTGAAGATGAGTCAGTAGCCGAAGATGCATACACCATCACAACAAAGATGGTGATCACTTGGAAGCACAGAGAGGAACAAGGAGGATGGTTTCGAAGAGCAAGGTTGGTTGCACGCCAATACAAATGGTCAGTCTTCACAGATGATGCCTTTGCTCCTACCTCGGCCTATGCACTTGTGAGATTGATGATCCATCTGGCCATCAATGCAGATATGAGCATGTGGACTGTTGATGTGAAAGATGCATTCTTGATGGTCCCTCAGCCATCAGATGAGAATGCATACGTGACAAGAGGAGGAAAGGTTTTCAAACTTGGTCGTGTCCTACCTGGACAAAGGACAGCAGCAAGCCAATGGTTCAAGGAGTTCAAGACCAAGGCCGAGAAGTATGGCATGGAGTGTGACTCCATGCAACCAAGCTTGATGAGGTTGAAGGAGGATCCACATCAACCAGGAAAACGTTTGTACATCACGATCCACGTTGATGATCTTTTCGTGGTTGGCGATGAGAATGAAGCCAAGAAGTTCTTCAAGAATCTTGAGGAGAAAGAAGGATGGAAGTTGGAGAAGAAAGGACCTTTCAAAGACATGGACAGGTTCGACTACCTGAAGCGCAAGATGGAGATTGTGGAGAATGGCTGTGAGATTCGAGCTGATGACAGTCATATCCGTGAACTTGCCAAGCTCTCAGGTACAGAGAAGAGAAGCTACAAGTTGACACCATGCGCCAGTGATTTCAACAAACTTTCAAAGGAGGATGAGAAGATGCCCGAGGAACATTGGTTGACTTTCAGAAGCTGCGTGGGGAAACTTCTTTACCTTTCACCTGATCGACCTGACATTCAATTTGTCGTTCAGGGTCTTGCAGTCTTCATGAAGGAGCCCACGAAGAAAGCATGGAAGGCAGTTCAACATCTATGCATGTACCTTTCAGGAACCAGCTATGAGGGCATTTTGCTCAAGAAGTCTGTGAAGGGCACAAGTGTGTTCAATGTGGATGGAGTAGTGAGGAATGAGAATGACATGAGACATCATGTCATGGAAGTCGTTTGTGATGCAGACCATGCAGGAAACAGGGCTACTCGCAAGTCCCTCTCGAGTGTCCACATCTATTTGGATGGAAACTTGATGGAGTCCTATGTCCGTTGCCAGAAGAGCATTGCACTGTCTTCAGGCGAGTCTGAGTATGTCTGCATGGTTGGAGGATGCTCAGAAGGTTTGTTCTTGAAGCACTGTTGGGGCTTCATGAGTGGTGAAGATTGCATGCTGGTTTGCAGATCAGATTCGTCAGCAGCAAGGTCATTGGCTGGACGTCTGGGAATTGGCCGAGCTCGTCACATTGAGGCCAATCTGTTGTGGTTGCAACAGAAGGTTGCAGAGAAGAGCTTGACAATCACACCAATTCCAACCGAGTTGAATCCAGCAGACATCGGGACCAAGTACATGTCCAAGGTGAGGCTGAATGGATTGAAGTATATGATCAAGATGGTTGACTATGGAAGCCATAGGATTGGGATCCATGAGTACAAGGAATTGGAGGCCAAAGAACAGCTGAGGAAGGACATGCAGAAGTTCCCGAAGAAGGGAGGTTTCACAGGAAGAGTTGCCATGATCATTGCTTTGTCATTGATGAGGCAGTCAGAGGGCCGAAAGATCCAAGAGGACATGTCGGTCGTCAAATTCGATTTCAGCGAGAAGCTTGCTGGAGGACGTGCAGAGATGAGCCCACTTTTTCTATGTGTTGCCTTGTTGGCAGTGGTTGGAGCCTTGAGTCTGGCTATGGTCTTTTGGTTCTGTGGCGTGAGATTGGTGAAGGTGAGCCAAAAGATGTTGGCTTTCAAGCTAAGCAAGGAGAACGATGAGATGAAGAAAGAGAAGGAGAAGATTGAGGTGGAGAATGACAACTTGAAGAAGATCAATAGTCTTCTGAAGGATGAGAACGAAAAGTTGAAGAAATGGATTGAAGATGCAAAGCGTGCAGATGACACACGTAGAGCTTTGGTCACTGAGATGGAAGGTGGAAAGCTTTCAGCTTTGCAAGTGGAGAATGTGATTAAGAGCTTGGAAAAGATAGAACTTTGGGTGACAAGGGCAGGTGAAGCCTACCATGTTGCCAGTTGTCGTTTCACCAAGCCGCCTCACTCGAATACAGCTTTGAAGTACAGAGCATGTGGTGAGTGCTACGCTGGGTCTGTGAGGGCCGTGTTAAGCCGTTCTGTGTAGACAACCAACCCAGGTAGCATGGCACCTATGCAAGGATGACACGCACAGAATCAAGAAGTGTGCCACTGCAATCAAGGCTCAGGATGTCACTTAAAAAGGCGTGACCGTTGTTTTTCAATTTCCGAACCATCAACAGTATCTTGATGAGAATTGGATCCTGCGTATCAAAAAATAAATCATCTGGATAGGATTCTACTTCTCCACTTGCAGAGGTGGCATCAGAGATGGAGAAAACACAGAAAAAACGATGGAAAAATCAACATCACGGAACCTTTTTTTTGCTCAACAAAAAATTCCCTTGGGGTTTTGGGGCCGCATGATGGACATACCATAGATTTGCTAGTCTTCACGGGGGGTAAAGAGATTCTATTTGTCTTTGCTTCACCCAAATATCCCAGATACATTCCGAAACAGCTAACATGGACATCAAAATTTTCCCACATGGCCACATATGAGGAATCATTGGTTATAGGAAAATTTGGCACTTTTTGAACAGAACCACACGCAGAACCTCCGAAGCACTTCAAGGTCGTTTTTCTTTTCCGTGGTAGTCGGGAACTACCACAACCAACAACTGACCAACAACCAATGACGTCCACTTCCAACTGGATTTTTTTCCATCCCTCACAAGGTGGGCCGTTCCGAGCCCATTGTCATAAATGCAGTCATATGGGGCCCCTGTAAATGCGCGAAAATCAATGGGTTTCACTGGGGCAATATCACCCCTATAAAGGGAGTTATTTTTTGGCCCCTAACTTACAACTTCTTCCAACACTCCTCATCGCTTTGGTTGAAATGGACCCAAACTTGGAGTCTAAAGTCATCTTCCAAGGGACCCTTCCGTTGCATCTTCTACTTGGAGGATGTGCCCCCACAGGGTAAACCAAGCCATGACTAGACCAACCCTACTTGGGGGACAACAACGATCACCACGGGCCAGTTTAACCACTGCTCTCCGTGGACCCGTCATGGGAGCATCATCCTCCAAGTAGACGAGGACGAATTACTTCAGGATCATGATGCCATGGTATTTCAATATATTTCAACCAGTCATAGGTGGGGAGAATCACTTGTGAGCTATCAACTAATGGTTAATTATTGAGGGAGAGAGAGCAACCCATCCTTTTTTTTTCCAATCATGCTTCACGCATCCTAGGCCTCCATTGCCCACACATTGCATTCGGAGGTGCCTTGAGTGTAAAAACTGGACAGTTTGCTTGGTGGTTTGGCTTTTCTGCAGATTCTCCCATTTAAAAACCCCTGAAGTTTAACATGAAACCTGAAAAAAAGCTCCCTGGAAAAGGAGATTCCTCTTTGAAGCCATCATTTTCAGTTTTCATGTTGAATTTTGGGGGTGTAACCTACACCCAACCACTGCTAACACTTCAATTTTTCGTTCTTTCCATATCATAGAGTCATATCTGGGTGATGGTTTCAAATATTTTTTATTTTCACCCCTATTTGGGGAAGATTCCCATTTTGACTAATATTTTTCAAAGGGGTTGAAACCACCAACCAGATATCTATTCCCCCAAAAATAACAATAAGGACTGTTCCAACCATCCTTGATTGAGTAGTATTACATGCTGCCAAAATGGGGTTTTCAACAAACCTCCTAAAGAACCCCATGAGCTCAATTTTTTTGGGGGTACGGGGTACGGTATTGTCCGGGAAAAGATGAATCACTGGGGATGAAGCTGTTGAATTTCCATCCAGTAACCTAACACAGCCATCCAGTTGGACAGTGATGAAAACCCACCTGTGACATTCCATTGAATCCTGGTTGGTTAGTAGGGATCCTTATAACGGTTTGTTATAATCCCTACATAACTGGGCAATCCTGGAAAACAGCCGTTGCGGGGGAAAATCTCCATCAACTTTACCCCTGAAACCAGCCATCCAGTTGCCGAAAATTATGATATCTTCCTATGTTTTCCATGTACCTGCGTGAATATGGTTGCCTAGAATCTTGGTACGAAATCCTATGTGACTTCCGTCACCAATGTCACAACAGCGGTGATCAAAATCCTGGTTGGTTAGCTTAGGGGATTATTCTACCCAGTTATATAGGGGTTAAAATAAGCTAATATAAGGATCCCCATCCACCAACCAGTATAATACTCTTTCAACTGGGTGGAAACCACCAACAGGTAACACTGCGGCTATCAACCATTATAAAGAAAACCCAATTAAACAACCAGGATTTCAATGCTGGGCATATCTTAGATTAGCCTTATTCCCTTAACTCCTTTGAGTTTGGTGGGATTTTATATGTAACCCACTAAGAGTTTAACTTTTAGCAGGGGACCTAAGGGTTGCCATGAATGGAAAGGAACGTTGACTGAACACTGAACGACCTGAATTTTCCAGGTTAGATCATCACCGCGATGAAGTGTGGTTTGCCTCCATTTCGCACGATGGTCGGCTCTTAGCAACCTCTTCCAAGGAACACCCGAACTGTCCTGTTTTTTTTTTTGGGGGGGGGGTCGGATGGGATGGGAATTTTAACGTGAGCCATGAAAAGTTAGGGCCCCTGGTTGGTTGGCTAAAAAATAGGGGATGAAATACTACCCAGTTATGTTGGGATTATTTCATAAACCATTAGAAGAATCCCTATTAACCAACCAGGTTTCAATGGAAAGTAGGAAGGTTTGTTTCGTGGCTCACCTGGAATAACGGGCGGGGGGAATTTCTTTGGGATGAGGTTTGGATTGGTTCCAAAAAATGGGGGGGGTACACCCAAGAAATCAACCTTGATTTTTGGAGGCCATTTCCACAATTTTGTACAGAAATGAGGAGAAAGAACCCGCGGGACAGTGGACGAAATAGATGGCGAAACCCAAAACGATTGGTGGGGTTTGAGAGCGTGGGGAGCTTGCAGGTAGTTTTGATGAAGTATGGCTATTTGGCGTTATCTTTCCTTAGTCTTCCAAAATACCTTCTGACCAGGTGTTTGAATCCCTAAACACCTCCTGAGAAGGCAAGCTTTGGGGGGTCCAAACATCTCCTCCATCTCGGTGTTTGTGTACGATTTCAGTTAGTGTTGGCTGGAAACTTTCTGGATCGTTTCCTGAGCTGTTTGGTTTGGGCTCCCCCTCTAAAACCAGCAAAGAGGATAGGGAAGCGATTTGAGTAGGTTCTGTTTTGCACATTTTTGGGTAGTTGGAGGATCATCCCACTTAGGATACCTGCTTAGGAAAGAGGAGGCAATCCAAGCCAATCGAAAACGGGGATTTTACGAAGCATGTGCCAATAATTAAGCACGTATCCTAAGTGGGGGCCCATCCTTCAAGTTGGCATTTGCCTAGAAAACGCTTCATATTAGTCCTTCACCCTCACCAAACTTGGGACAATTTGTGGAAAAACCATGAGACACCTCCAAAAAATGGTGGTTCGAGGTGATTTGAACAACGTGACCAAACTTGATCCCCGATCGTTGGAGGTCACCAACAACCATTTAAAGGGTCACGAATCACCATCAGAAAAAGGTCACAAAGAATTGCCGGTGATTTCCACTGCTTCTCACGAACTCGCAAAGTGGCTCAAAAGAACATACCTTAAAGAAGCATTGCCGATTTACAGCCCAAGACTTTTTGGTTATAATCATTTTCTCTTTTCCATGTTTATACAGTGCGAATGTGCATTCCTGCACCCCTTGAGGGCCTTATTGAGGGAAACCAAAATAGGCCCTGATCATACGGCCGGCTATTCCTGGGGGGGTACGTGGCCCGGGGGGTAGGTTGACGATCGCCATGACCATATAGGACGAGAGCATTGTGATTTGGGAACGTGGAGAGGGATCCAGCTTCACTGTGCGGATGCTGACAATATGATTTTTTCCGATCACACGGGGGTGGTGGCACTGGCGATTGGGGGGTTGTTTTGGTTGTGAAGATTCAACATTTTTAAGGGGAGAAATCAGGGTGGAAAAAAGGAAGTTGATGCAACAATTGGGATAGGATTTTGTTTTTAGTCACAATTTTGTTGAATGATGCCATGGATTTTATGGTTTTTCGAAGGTTATGACATTGATCACAAGGTCATTATTCCCTGCAGAACGCTGCCAAACAAATTCATTTACAGTAGAATCGAAACCAAATGGTGGCTTTTACGATTTGATTTTCTCTGAAAGTGATGTTAACTAGCAACTTAGTGCTTGAAACAAAAACACCAAAGCCTCGCTACCTATGTCGAGAGTACCACCTTGGTATAGGATCATTTCGATGATGGATTTTTTTTTGCATCGTTGGTTGTTGGGGTCAACATTTATTGGAGTGAAAGACTATAAGTTGGTATGGCCTACACAACAATGAGATCCTGTGAATGATAGGCCTTTGAATCTACCCCCCCCCCTTTCACCCAGGATGCAAACAGTGGAAAATGAGTCGCTTTTGGGAATAGGGGATCCATCTAAAGCACCCAACTGTCATGTGTGAAATTTTCCGGTCCCTGGGTTGGTTGGCTAAAAAAAGGGAATGACATCCTACCCAGTTATATAGGGATTACAATAAACAAACCGTTATAAGGATCCCTATTAGACAACCAGATTTCAATGGAAAGTATCCGAGTTTTTTTTTGTGGCTCATGTCAAGTCATCCTGGTGCTTGACGAAAAATTTGCATCCTGGGTGTTTTGGGGGTCGAGGATCCACGTTTCAGTATGGATACTTCGACATGTTTTGGGTGGCTTCGGTTGGGCCTTAATACTCAGAGTATGGAGGTGTTTTTGGGGGGTGGTTGCAGCACGTGTTTAAAGAAAGATAGTGGGAAAGTTAAGTGAAACATGTCATCCTCAGAAAAGGGCTGAAACACAGCATCTTTGAAACTAGCTACTCCCCCGAAAACTAACATGGAACCTGAAAATGGACCCCTGGAAAAGGAGATTCCTTTTGGAAACCATCCTTTTCAGGTTCCATGTTAGTTTTCAGGGGTGTAAGACTAAATTCATTCATAATTCAATGCACTTAGACTGATTCGCGTTGTCAAAAGGGCCATGTTTCACATTTCCAGCTTCCAGTTTGCCAGCTGGATTTTATGTAGCAGCGAAATTGGAGCTAGTTGCCGTAGTGGGGCGAAGTTGGTGAAAAATTGATAGCCTTCACAAATTGATAGCCCAAAATAACGCCATGAAAATGTTTGGTTAGTGTGTTTTCTTCAAATTTGTATCCATTTCAATTCCTCAAGTTTTTTCTGCAACTTGAAAAATTAGACCTTTATAACCCCTATAAATGGGCTTATAAACTGGTAACTATAGGTTTATAACCCTGACAAGTCATGTTATAACCCTACTTAGAACTGGTAGCGGGCCAAACTTGTAGGGGCTGCCCATTTCACCCCGTTTCACACTGGATCCGCCCACCGAAAGTCGCAGCTTTCCCCAGCATTTTTCGCTCAACAGAGTCCACGAAGCCTTGCCCAGTCGTCCTTCGTTTAGGTCTGGCGTTTTTGCGCCAACAAAAATTCGAAAAAAAAACCATGAAAACCAGGTGATTCAATCCGTGACCTTTTTATCCCCGATCGTTGGAGGTCACCGTTCCAACCTTTGAAGGGGTCACTTTTTCCAACATGACCTGTTCGCGATGGTGATTCGTGACCCTTTCAAAGGTTGTTGGTGACCTCTAACGATCGAAAGATCAAGTTTGGTCACGTTGTTCAAATCACCTGGAAAAGGTGAATAAAATCTTCAAGAAACACGGCCCGGTGTGATTTTTGAACTTTCACATATACTAGGTGGTGGTTTCATTTTTTTAAAGTTTCACCCCTATTTGGGGAAGATTCCCAATTTGACTACTATTTTTCAAAGGGGTTGAAACCACCAACTAGTATCCCCTCAAAAAAATCCCATAATTACACCCTGGAAGATTAACGGCTGGAACCTGAGAATACACCCAATTGAACATGGAAAATCATCTTCCAAACTATCATTTTCAGGTTCTATGTTGATCTTCGGGGTGTATTTGATTCAACCAAACCATGATTTTCGGTATCTATGTTGATTGTTCGGAAGTGCAACTCCCTTGAGATATGGTCATTTTTGAGGTATCCATGTATCCATGTTCAATTTCAAAATCCAAGATTGAAATTTGGGTGGGCGTTCAAAAACAATCACCCAGAAATCGATGGTTGGTCACAATTTTTTGGGGGGATTCAGGATTGATGATGAGGGCAAAATATGGTGATTCCCCTCCAGTTTTTGTTTTAAACATGGCGATTGCTGGAAAATCTTCGAACCAAGACGTCGTGTCGATCCAAAGAAACGTGGCGGTTTTAATCCTCGGATATGATATGTACATATATAAAATACAAATATGATATATGCCACACACACATATAGTTGCACTTTTCGGGACGATATTGGTGGGAAGATGTTTATCTTAGTACAGAAAACACCCTAGCACTATCCTTTCATTTGGTTTATTTCTAATCCTTGGCTGAGGTGGTTTCAATCATTTTCTTAAAACAAAATCTACCATACCTCTACCCTACTTGAGATATATGTGGATCCATTTTCAACACTATGCGTGGCTATAAATAAGATATCCCTAAGAATCCCAGACGCCATCCTTAGAGTAGGATGGTCGAACAAATTCCATCCTATAGGATTGTAAGGGAAAATCCCCAAAGGGACATACCAACCCGGATCCTTAGGGTATGTTGAATCACCTCATGGACCCATTTCGGGTACCCCAGTTTGTTGGCCGATTTTCTCCCCGCCTTCCTCGAGTCATCAGATATCGCAGGTGCCTTTTCCGTGGTGGGAATCCCCGTCCCGTGATGTTTCGCTCCCCTTCGGCACATTCGGCGCCTTTGGGCTATCTGTCTCGGCAGTTGGGATTGGCAGCAGTACCTTTGAAACCTTCAGCTTGGGTTGCTTGGGTCAAATTCTGCCGGAAAGTGATGGCAACCAGGAACTCCCGAGCAAGAAAACCAGTTGAGGTTGGTAGGAATTATCCCATTATTTACAGGGTTTCATACATGTCAGGTGGTGCGGATCTCTTCCATCAACAGTATTTTTCATGTTCCATTTAAATTTGGCAGCCTTGAAATTTGGGGGAAGGATGCGCGTATGATGAGTTTATTTTTTTGAATGCTAAGAAAAGTCCACGGATTAAAGCGCGGTTTACAAACCTTTTGCTGAATTCTGGAAATGCGTATCTATGTAGCCTTCCAGCAATCTAACGCGTTGGAAATCCACCAGAACCCATGTTGTTTGAGTGTTGGACATTCAGCCGACTGAAGTAAGTTCTGTCAGTACTGAGCATATAGGTTCTGTTAGATATATATATATATATACATATACCCGGGATTGTTCATTTCACAGATGGCCGTTTAGCTGTAGGTTTCTTTAATTCAAGTACGTAGAGGTTCTTTTTCTTTCATTGCTATTTTTCGTTTTTTTCTACTGGTATGATTTAGTTTCAGGAGTTACCCTCCCAAAAAACTCAGATAATGCCTGAATTTCATGGATGGTTGGAAGACATAACAATTCGCCTTTCCTTTTGTTGATTTTCGTCCTATTTTCAGGGGCAAACCTTAACTTTGAGGATGTACTCCCCCATGGTGATGGTAAGTCACCTAACGATTGGGTTGTGGGACCCCGGACCCCAAAATGGCCGTTTCCTTTGCTTATAAATGTAGGTGATCCTAAACACTTGCAAGTCCTGGGATGATCCTGCAAGAACTCCATGACACCAGGCTTCGAAATATCGCATTGCCGTGGTTGGAGGAGGCAAGTTTAGTGGAAACATTTGGAGCTAATTTGGAGACATTTGAGCAATGAAAAAAGGGCCCCTGGTTGTTTAGGTTATATAGGGGATTATACTACCCAGTTATATGGGGACTATAATAAACCATTATAAGGATCCCTATTAACCAACCATAAGTTTTTTTTTTTTCGTGGCTCATTTGGAGATTCATTTGATTTAAAGGAAGTGTACATGACGAGAGATGATTCGATAGACATCCAGTTATACCCTAACCCCCAAACATCTCTGGGTTGGCTCTGCTAATAAACAGGGGTTTGCAATACCGATCACGACCAGGTATTTGGAGGATTTTTTGGATGTCTAGGGATACATGATGATGCAGTATGATTCGATATGATGATGTAGACATGTACATGTAAATGATGATGTATCTTAGGTTGATTCCACTTCCCAGCAACCGTCACCACCAAGATATATTAAAAAACAACAAAACATTTTCATTTAGGTACTCCTGGTATTCCTGGTATTCCTGGTATTCCCATTAATCCCATCTCACCTTGATCATCTTTTGGTCCTTGTGGTCCTGGTGGTCCTTGTGGTCGTCCGTCATCTCCGGATCCAACGGAAAAAAACACCTGCACTTGGAAGATCCTCCCATGACTTGGATACGTGGTTAATTGGCACATGGGAAAAAAACGTCGGGACCCTAAGGATCGGGTTATTCTCTTCCAAAATGGCCATGAAAATGGCTTATAAATGGGGGTTCCAACAACTACCTGGAATTTGTGAAACATCTGTTTTGTTCAATGCCTGCTTCAATTTTGGATGATTTCAAATCTTTACATGAAAAGCTGGGTGGTGGTTTCAAATATCTTGTATTTTCACCCCTATTTGGGGAAGATTCCCATTTTGACTAATATTTTTCAATGGAGTTGAAACCACCAACTAGAAAGTTTGGTTTTACCAATCATCCATTTTCTGCTGTTGGTTTAGGCTTCCAGGTACTTACTACCTGGGATGATCTTCCAAGTAGATCAGCCGAGTTTTCTCCACATCAAGTTGGCAGTTGGCAGTTGGGTCCAATCTGGGGTAATTTCGCAAGGTTTTTGAGGGAAGCAAGCATTTTTTTTATGGGAGGCGTTATTTTGGAGCCAGATATTTTTCACATCTTTTCCCTGCTAAGGAGCGACCGGTTGAACGGTTGAACCCCCAAACTCCTCAAAATCACAGGGTTAAACAGTTAAACTTCTCCCCGAAAAGTTGAACAGCAGAAGGGGGACCCCTGAGCTTTTTAGTAAAAAACTCAATGGCAACTCATGACCTTTTTCTCATCTTTTTCTGATCTTCCAATAAAAAAAAAACAGAAGCCAAAAATAATCAAAAAATCGGAGACCAACCAACTCTTTACAACGTCCCAGTTTTTTCGACCACAATCATATTGGACCAACTTGGTGGCCATCAATCCCTGGGGAGGATTGATCCAACTTAGATACCTTGGGAAGTACTAATGATTAATGCACCCCCCAACGAAATTTAACACCATTTTCTAGTTGGTGGTTTCAAATATTTTTTAGTTTCAACCCGAACCTTGGGGAAATGATCATATTTGACTCATTTTTTTTCAAATGGGTTGAAACCACCAACTAGTTTAACATGGACATTTCATCTTCCACCCGTCCATGTTAAACGAACATACTCATGGAAATTTTAGCACATAAAACTGAAACACAATTTTTTGATAGGTATCTTACGAGGAAAAAAGATGAGGATTTCTTCATGGCAAGCTAATTTTGAAAAGGTCATTTTAATCACCAACTCCCAGTATTTTTCCATATAAATAGGGGACAAACTCATCAACCCAATTCCGTAGGGGTTTCTATACCCATTGTAAGGATTTCCTATTTAAAGGTGGGATGACCATCAACTTGGTGATCACCAAAAAGTTTCAGGTGCCTAAAATGGAGGTACGACAGAACCAGCTTTTAAAGACTATGTTGGGCTGCGGGGAAACTCCCGTATCCGTAAGCCTTACAGCTAAGAAAAGGCGAGGATTCCTGGTACTATTTTAGGTACTTGAAATGTTTGGTGATTTTTAAGTTCCCAAGCAAAAAGTTCTTGGGTGGATTCAGATAACACCCTTTGTGGACAGTTGTCAAATTCTTGAGGACTACAACCATGTTGAAAAAAATCCTGCGCAACAAAAAAAAAGTTTTCCACAAGGGCCCCATGAACTCTGAAATTAAAGGCTTAACCTTCCCAAAAATTGTTTCTGGGCATATCTCAGATTAGCCTTATTCCCTTAGCTCCTTTGAGTTTAGTGGGATTTTATATGTAACCCACTAAGAGTTTAACTTTTAGCAGGGGACCTAAGGGTTGCCATGTTGTTTTTAATGGGAAAATGTTGCTATTTTCACATGTTCAAACTGTAGAAAGCAGCTCGTTGAAATCGCAGGTTCCGCTGGCGTGTCAGTAGCTTGATCGCGTTGGATTTGGGTGTGTGTTTTGGTCGATTTTTTTTGAGGGAAGCCCCTTTGCAGCGGCAACATCTGAAGCAAAATGACATCATGCCTAGTTGGTGCTTTCAAACATTTTTAAAATTTTCATTTCCGAACATTGGGGGAAATGATCCTAATTTGACTATATCATATTGTTCAGATGGGTTGAAAATCACCAACTAGTTTTGTTTGTTTAAGGTGATTTTGTGCGGATTCTAGCATGGTAAGTCAGCATTAAAACTGTTTGGGGAACATTTTTTGGTACCACCTTAGCAAGCAAATCTAAGTAATTTCGGTTGTGCCCCCTTTCTAGTAATAGACACCAACAGGAATATTAGATGGTAGGTTCTGGGTTTCCAACCTGAATAGAAGCGGGTAGCCCTCCCCCTTGGGGTTCCCAACAAAACTGTTGATGGTTCAGAAATCCGGCGATCACCAGTTGACAGGTAGTCCAGTCTATCCCAATAGTTACAAGGTTTTCTTTACATCCCAGGTGGTTGGCCTTGGGATTTCTGAACCATCAACAGTATCTCATTTTCCAAGTTGACGTTTGGAAAAGTTGTGTTTTTTTTCCTTCCCAAGGAGATGCAACGAATCCTCGCAAATGACTGCAATCTTCTCTACAATCGAACCCACACGTCATGATCATTACATGATATGATCATATTCTTTAAAAGTTACAGTCACAAATCCTGGATATAGTCGTAGCCGTCATATACAACACAACCAGTTTCTATATATCAATTTCAATCCACTTTCATCCCCCAGATAAATATGCTTAAGTATACTGTAAAGGTATGCATTTTTGCCTCCCTCAAACACATACACCAACTTCAGTATCCAAACCCAGTTGTTTTTGGAGGTATCATCATCATCATCATCATCATCATCATCATCATCATCATCATCATCATCATCATCATCATCATCATCATCATCATCATCATCATCATCATCATCATCATCATCATCATCCATACCACCAACTAAACCAACCCAAACCCAAACCCAAATCCAAGCCCGGTCCACCGATTTTCCCAACCAAAAATCCACGGCACAAACGGCACAACTTTGCGAAAAACCCGGGGTTCAGGTGGCCTCTCAATTATGTCGCAAGTTGCCCAAGAGCCAACATCATTCCGTGGCCGTCATCGAGCCACGGGAGCGGTTTCCATGTTTTTTTTTCACGGGTTTTTGGGCGGAAAATTTTTCCTTGGAATTTTGCGCGATTTTTTGGGTGAAATTTTTACGGAATAAGTACCATGGGATTGTACATCACCATCAAACTCACCACCACCATTTGGGGAGAAGATATGTTTTTGGAACTTTTTTCCATGCATCAAACAAAAAAAGGTCCCCAAATTTTGTGTGTTTTTTTTTTGTGGGGGGTTCAAGGATGTTTCTGGTTGTTTCCAGCAGGTTTGTTGGGCTTGTTGAAGGTGTTGGGTGTCAGAGGTTTTTTGAAACCTCGAGTTTTTTGAAGGTTTTCCTACCACCTTTGACTCCAAATCAGCTACCTGGTGGTTTCATGCTGGTTGGTATCAAAACCAACTCAAGAAGTTGCTTTGAAGTTTGAAAAGTCACCAAAACAAACACATGGATTTTTTTCAGTGGCACCACCGAAGATTTAGTCAGGAAAGGCATCTCGTCCCATTGAAGACATCCATTTTTCAACTTGAGATGGCCGCAAACAAGTTTGGGGGCCTGCCGTTCAACTCTGGTGAACTAAGTCAGAAAATAATCATCATCCTTAAGTATCCTGACCCCTCATTCTACCTGCGAAAAAACAGGTTCTTTCACCCTTCCATTGGAGGGTCCCAGCTGATCTTTAGGGATCACCATCTTACGACAGGGGCCTTTAAAAGTAACCTTCATGGAATCCATCGTTACAAGCAGTGGCCATTATGCCGGACCTAAAGTTATTTCATGTAAGCAAAAGATCATCACGAGTCAAAGGAAACATCATCAGCATAGGAAAAAATCACAAGAAAAATCTCCAGGTCATTCAAAGTGACCTTTTCATCCCCTAGTTGGAGGTCACTTAACCCCTTAAAAGGGTCACTTAACCATCCCAAAAAGGTCACTTTGAATCACCAGGCTGTTGATGTTTGATTTCGAGTTGATAAAAAGCACCAGGACCACCATCTTTACATGCCATATTGGACCATGGTTGGTGGTTTAGGCTTGGATGTTCCTCGGTCTTTAAAAACAAACAAAACAACTGGATAGCAAACCTGGGGTGATGCAAAAACCGCAAGTTTTTTTTCTTCTTTCTTTTTTTCATTTGTGTGTCAAGTCAAGTCAAGTGTGTTTTTTTTCTCTCCCTGCTTTTGTTAAAACTTGAAGGTTCAAAGTTTTCTTACTTTTTGTTGGGGGAAAAAGTTTTAGTTTTGGTTTTTCCAAGTCCATTGAACCGAAGGGTTTGCCGGTGAACACACCAACAATTTATCAAGATTTTTTGACAACATACAACAATTGATGTGCCAAACAGAAGACATATGTACAGTATCCAATATAAATTCAAGTATTCTGTATTTATACACTACCGAGGATATTAGTCTCATCCAACATTCCTAAAATCCTGGGAATTAGTGTTAGTTGGAGCATCGGCATGAAATTCCAAGCACCGATCACACCGTGAACCACGGATGATGGGGAAAACGCACCAATTTAGGATAACCATCCCCCCCGTAGATCCTGGTGCAGCCGTCGTTTGAGGGGGGCAATCATCCTTCTATCAGGAACCCTAGGGCCCCTGACCATGCAGTGCTTGGAGAATCATCCCAGGACGTGTAAGTAGTTGTTGTAACCCCCATGAAAATAAGCCATGTTCATGGCCATTTGGAAGGGGTTTCGCAACCCCATTTTGGGGGGACTTACTAACCATGGTTATGAACCGCTTATTAACTGAGATGATCCTCCAAGTGGGATGTGGCAGGAACTGACTATAACCTCCTAGTACAAGGTTATACATAAACCGCGAGTTTGCTCCATTTTGCAGGTGCATCACTTACTAAATTGCATTACAACACGTAAGTTGAATTTCCTAAATCCCTGGCGCATGCTTAATTGGCAAAATGTTGAATTTATAGTATCACCTTCACATCACTTCCGCAGCGGTAGTCACACTTCTGCAGAGTTTATCTCAAATTCTTCCTATCAGATCCCTCCAAACAATTTGGAAATAATCCGAAAAATTAGACACTCTTAACAATATATGTGCCGGGTTCTAAACTCTCATTGTTTTCTTATGGTAGGCATGGTCATCAAGCTTGTTACGTACCCAACAAAACGGGAGTTGAGAAAGACCCTGGGACATATGGGTTCTTCATGGAGATGTACTCACTTCCTATCAGCTCCTCATCGTTTCACCTTTGTTTGAGGTAAAAGGATCTATGCAAAAAATGGAGAAAGTGACTTTGATCTTCCAGGAAAAACGGCTGGAAAAAAACCAGCTTTAAAATTGGTGGGTTGATGGGGGAGTGGTTGGTTGGAAACCATGTTGGAGGGAGGTTGGTATCTCAACAATGGGAGGGGGACTTTGAGACCTCCGAAGCTGCGAAGAACCGTTTGTGGGTTGGAATTCCGCCCCCATTTTTTGGTGAAAAAACGAACCGGCTATGTTTTCCAACCCTGCAAAAATGCCATATCAACTGGTGCAACTGAACCAGATTTCTCTTCACCATCAGTGGCATTTTGATTTGCATCCAGTTTTTTTTGGGAACATATACCCGCCGGAAATTTGAGATGTAGATACCAAGAATAGCCACATCTGAAAGGAGGTACCTTCTACAAACCAGCATTTTTTAGTATTTCAAATTTCGGGGGGAGTAGTCTCTTTGGTAGAAACAAACCAGTTTTCAACGGATTTTTGAGGTTCTTGTTAAAGGTGGGATCGGTAGCATATATTCACCCAATTGGCAGAATATATCACTTATATACCAGGTATATATTGCCTTCTAGGGGGTGAATAGAATCTCTACCACCTATTACCAGAACCAGAATAATCGTATGGAGTCTCGTGGACTTTCGTGGAATTTGTCCACTTTTTGGTTGCAACCAACCCGTAACGACCCTCGGAATTGTCCGTAGATGGTGATTTAGTGTCCGAGTTAATTGGCAACCAAGAGGTCCATGGATTTTTGGTGAAAAAACGACATGCATATATATATATATATATATATGTATAAACAGATGTAACAAACACCCCCTGAAAATAGGCCTTTTGCTCAAAAGATACCTTCATCGTCCAAGCATTGATTTTTTCAGCTCCATTTGCTGTTATTTTCAGGGAGGATGACGTATATATTTATTATGAGGTGTATAGCCCACTTAGTAACCACCAACCCTCAACATCCTCAAGATCCAGTGCTTAGGCCACATCCAACATCCCAAATCCTTTCTAAACTAAGAAGGTTGTTTGTGTCCTCGACCAATTTTTTTTCGTGTGCGATACTCCTCCCCAGGTGATGCCTACAGATGTGGAATGGATCAAGGAGAAATGTGTGACTTTTCAACCAGAAGAGAACAAAATCATCTTGGCCAATGGACATCAAATTGTCACTTGCCAAGTCACCAGGGTTTCTTTCGCCAAGTTTCGGTGGGTGAGTTGAACTCAAAAAAAACTGTGGGGTTTTAACAAGAAGCCCAAGTCGGCAAGATAAATGACTTGGATTTTTTGTTTATTTGTGTTTGTTTAAAATGGGTCCACAGTAAAATCGCCATTTTTCACCACCATTTGGAAGATTCTTTTTTGTTCCAAACATCAAAGAAGCAAATCCAAGATGAGTGAAGATAATTTCTGGTGTCAATTCTTTGGCCGTGTTTTTCGGGGAGGTTCATCTGATACGAAACTTGGATGAAAAACCACTGCCACTTCTGCGCGAGCATATACGAAAAAAAGACAATAGACATGCCCTAATGGGTGAAAGAACCTGCATGGCAGGGGTGTATAGGTCCTCAAAATGACGCCGTTTTGAGGGGTCAGGATCCTTAAGTGGGAAAACAAAAGCGACGGAAAAGAACATGAAGGTATCTTGGATAGGTATGAGTGATATTACAACATTTGCCATGGCACTGTCAATAATGCAGGGTGAAGTAACACTGTGGCACTCCTTTTTCTGTTATTTGAGGTGAATTGTTCCCATCTTGAAAAGTGACGCCCAAGAATTCTTGCAGAAATTTGGGACATTTTAGTGCGAGATTTTTTGCCTCTTTCACCTGAAACGACTTAAACATGTCAACTAGGTTTACCGAAAGACTACCCTCCAGGGAACTATACGTTGGTCAAGGGAAACCAATGGTTAATCACCCCTTAATTACGGCCGGCTATTCCTGGTGGGGTGCTACGGTGATCATGGGACATTCCAATTTCGGGGCCCACGGGGCCCACGGGGCCCACCTGCCAAAAGCCCCGCCAAGGAGGCCGTTTTTCTTGTGGGGGGTGGCAGCCTTAAATTCCCATCAAATGTTGCCAACACTTTGTGAACTCCCACCAAGTTGATAGAAGCGTCAAAATTTCTGGAGATACCAATCCACGACAAGTATCAAATAAAGTCCATTTTGGTAGAAAACCGAGTTAAAACGGATTATTTTTGTTGATATTGTCTGAAAGTTTGAATATCTAAAAGGTCGGAGTTTTCTCTAAATGATGTAATTTTTTTTTGGTTGGTGGGATTTCAGTCGGCCAATTTACCTAAATTGGTGGTTTGGGTTGGTTGGTGGTTTGGGATTCGAGTTCTCGGGGTACCTCCAAGTTTCACAATTCCTTTAATTTTCGGGGATCCCAGGAATCCAAACCACCAACCCAACCACTAATTAACCATTAGTTGATTCGATCCAACTGCCATTCTTTCTGTTAGCCAAAAAAATCTGCACACTTGCGGGAGAATCGTGTTTCACGACATCAATCAATTAGATTTGTCATGTGCCAAGGCCTAAACTCCCATTGATTCCCTATGGTAGGGGATGGTCATCAAATTTATACTAGGGGTTTATATATATCCATAACAAGGATTCCTTATGAAAGGTGGGATAAACTTATCCCCAATATAAGGAGTTAAAATTGACTCGACCCTGGCGTGAAAATCTCGGTAGTTGAGTCCTGAGCCTCTTAGGAATATGACATCTTGGTGGTGGCAGCAGGTCTTCAGCAGAACTTTAGTTTGGTGCCAGGTACCCTGGCAGCTTGAAGATTGTTGCGTCCGAAATGTTCACACCTCAATTGTTTTGAAGAAATCGGGGTTGAGTACCCACCGAAAAATTCGGAAGTATGGCTTCACTTGTTTTTCTTTTAAAACCGTTCGCCAAGTTGCACATGGGATATGATAATGTTGATAGTTCAGAAATCCCACACAACCACCTGGGATGTGTAAAACCCTGTAAATAAAGGGATATTACCCATATCAACTGGTGATCGCTGGATTTCTGAACCATCAACAGCATCATTTTTTTTTGGCACCAAACAAATAAAACCATGACCTTCATGGCATCCAGTTGTGTGGTCTGAAACTCGGATAAATTTTGTTGTCCTGTTGAGCTAGGTAGTGATGAATTTTGTCTTTGATTCCTTGGAGGGAATGAATCCAAGAAATCTCCAACGGTCGGACCCACTGAATGGAACTCGAAAAAACCTGAGTATCTAATAGCTCGATTGCAACTTAGGGGTCCATTGGTAAGGTCCCATTCAATTTTTGATGGATTGGGGGAAATGAAAGCTCTGAGCTTGTGGCTGGGATGAGTTGCCAAAACACAACAAATTGAAATTGGATTCTAAGGGGAAGCAGCGAAGCCGATTTGCACCCCATTCCCAGGAAATACAGCCCCGAAGATTAACTGGGTGGTGGTTTCAAACATTTTATATTTTCACCCCTACTTGCGGAACAACAAAAAGGTTGAAACCACCAACTAGTTAGCAGTTCGAACCTGAAAATGATGGTTTGGATGAGATGATCTTTTCCTCTTCCAAACAGGTGTATTCTCATTCTCAGGTTTTTTTTAGCCGTTTGGCTCTTCCGGGTTTTTTAGCCGTTTGGCTCTTCCGGGGTGTAATATACGAATTTCCCTCTTTGGGGAAGATTTGATCTTTTTCGATGGGTTGAAGCCACTGTTCTATTAGAATTCACCAAAATGTCTCAGATTCAAGAATCAACCCGGCTGGCCTTGTGAGTTTTTTTTTTTTTCGGCCAAGGCCGATTTGCATGATTTTTTCCCAGGTGTTTGACCTTCGAATTTTTATGTTGTTATAATCACCTTTAAGGGGACTTGAATCCATGATGTGATGTTTATTGAAATTTCAGGGCCCCTGGTTGTTTCAGGATACATAGGGGATTACATATCCTTACCCAGTTATGTGGGGATCCGTTTTTTTTTGTGGCCCATGTGATGTTTATAGGTGGACATGAACTCATATAGCATTCTTTATTTCAGCTGCTGAGAATGATAAGATCCATGTTTATAAGATCCAAGGTAAGATGAGACATAGATACTTGGCTCTTAAAACCTTAAACAAAAATCATCCTTGGTGGTGGCTTCAAAATATTTTATTTTCACCCCTACCTGGGTAGATCATCTAATTTGACTAATATTTTCCAGATGGGTTTGAAACCACCAACTAGAATCCCTTTAGAGATTTTCCCACCCAAAATGAGTTTAGCTGATGTACTCGAAGTTTCGATGTATGAAGAGCTCCCCCCGAAAAGTTGTATCCAAGAAATCTACCGAATGGACCCCTAAACCTCACTATCTAAGAGCTCGATCGCACCTTACCTACTTGTAGGGGTCCGTTGGTAAGGTCCCATTTAATTTTTGATGGATTGTAGAAACCTTGCTGTTATTTTTCAAACATCACCTACTTGGCATGAGGTTTGAAAGAGACCATGGGGAAGAACAGCGTCTCTTGGCCTGTAGAAATTCACGGGGATTGGATCCAAGAAAGTGACGTGAACCTCGGACCTCGGGGGGTTTATCCACACCACTAGTGGGGAGAATCCATCCGCCCCAAAATGACCACAGGTCGGATAACAGTATCCCAGAGGTTCAGTGAGAAACATGTGAGGGTGTTACCCAATGATGTTGGTGGTTGGTGTGTAAAAGCAGGTAAACCTTGGGGAGTGCTCCCGAACCTCCAGCCAGGATGCCTGCCAGTCATTACCAGGAAGGATCCAGGGATCCCCCCTTACTGACCTGGATGATTTTCCACGGGAGAAACCATCCACGTGCATCGTCATAGAACATGTCTCGTACTTTTTGGGGAGGTGAAGGCCTCATATTCAAAGAGGTGGGGTGGAAATGACGGCCTTGTTGATGCAGCCCATTGGTTACTACTATACAAACACAACTTGCTGTGGTCTGTGCTGAGCAAATGAGCAAATTTGAGCAGCCTGAATGATCTTGTTGCCTATCCTAAAATGATTGAGCACAGGGTCGCAACAAGGGTGAATGTTGAGCACCAACGAGTTGCTGTTGTATGAAAAAAGCACTTTGATTAGCTTTTCCTTGGTGTTGTTTTGATCATGCCTGAAAGTGGTGCAGTGACCCGCGTAATTTCATTGTGACTGGAAGCTGGTTGTTTGCTTTACACCCCCGAAAACTAGCATAGATCCTCCAAAAACGATGGGTTTCCAAATGCCTTTACCACTCCTTTATCAGTGGTCCAGTATTTTTCAGCTGCCAGCGCTTTAGTTTTCTACAGTGTGTATGTTTCTGTTCTTGGAGGGCCATCCCAGTGTAGTAAGTAGTTGGGGCCACCCCCAACAAAAATAAGCTATTTTCATGGCCATGCATGGAATGGGTTGTTCCAACACCCAGAAACTGGGGGACAAAAATGATCACCACAGTTGCCATAGTTGCAAAACTACTTCCTGGCATCAATGGATTATTCTCCTTCTTGGAAAGGGTGGTAGGTAGCATATAGTATATATGATCATCCAACTGGCAGCTTTTTTTCTACTTAGCAGGAAACAATAATCCCTACCACCCTTTACAAGGACCACCGGTTTGATCCAAGTCCTGGGATGAATCCCCCTATCTTGGACCCGAAAAAAAAGGCCAACGCTGCAAGACAAACTGAGGTGGCATCCATTTATTCCTTGGACTATTCTCCGGAAGTTTGGAAGAATATCCAAGCTTTAAACTCAGGTGAGCAATGAAAGTTTCGGGCCAGGTTGGTTGTGTAGGGTAGGGGATGAAATTACTACCCAGTTTCATAGGGATTATTTCATAGACCGAAACCGTTATAAGGTAACCAACCAGGATTCAATGGAAAGTATCCGAGCTTTTCTTTTGTGTCTCAGGTTGGGTTGAGTTACGCCCCGGATGGGCTCCCAATGACGGACGTAAGTGGGTTGATTGAACCATGGTTAATGAGGATCGGGTTGTGGGACCTCTTCCAAATGGCCATGAAGATGGCTTATAAAGGGGAGTTGCTCGAAGTTACTAACTACTTACCAACTGAGATGATCTTCCAAGTACAGCAAGGGGTGTTTCCACATGCGAAAACGCTCACCCCACGTTTCACCCCGAGTTGGAGATCCGTTAGTAACGGGAAGAAAAGAAACAGTTTCAGCAGGATGATGTCCATCCGGATGACGAAGAAGGGCTCCCAGATTACTACCCCCCTGTCGGCCCCTGGGTTCTCATCTCATCTCACGCATCCTTCACTTAATAAAAGTCAACAACGACCAAAAAAAACATTCTTTTTCAATACAAAACCAAAATGCAGGCAGGACCAGATGATGAGGGTAAAAACCAATCGTGCTTTGTTTGTGCTTTGTCTGTCAATCCTAAATTGAAAATGTTGGAAAAGACATACCTTCCAATTTCAAGATGTTGCATATACCCGAACAAGTATATATAGTAAATTCTCAAGCGGAAAAGACATGGGTCTGGAGACTTTTGGACCAAACTTGCCTCGCTACTGCTACATATGTACAGTGACAGACCAGCACTTAGAATATGAAACCAATGATTTTTCGAGTTAATTAACTTTTTTGCCACGACATCCCCGTGAAACGGCAAAGTGCAGATAGAATATAGAGCCCATGGATAGAATATAAGCTGTATAAAGACTATGAAAAAGAACAAAAATGCCAAGACTCAAAGTTGCAAACCTCTTGACGGAGGATGATTTGTGGCATAGTACATTTTTCATCACATGTGTGATGTTTTATGCCGCATATTCTATCTCCACTGGTCGTCATATTGTATCTCCAGTGTCAAAAAGCTAGTTGATGCCATATTCTATCTCAATCAACTTTTTTTTTCGCATTCTAACTGCTAGTCCGTGATAGTACTACGTACTTGTTAACATGGCTGACCGGCGGCTTGCAAATTGCATTGGGGAAATTTTTGAATGGTTCCTCAAGCTGTTCTTGGGGAGCGTAGCGTATGCCTCTGGGAAAAAACTGGTCTTTTCCTTCTTTAAGGTGATTTCAGCTTGAAAGTCCAGTCCAAACCAATCAGAGTGCTGGCAAGGTTGAGGTTGAAGAATCGTTTGTCTCCACGAATAGACAGTGTCAACCACATATTGCTGACAGTTGCTCCTGCCCAACAATAGCAGCAGCCACCGCCCCAGTCTCCCCCGCAGTTCCATCCTCTGCCCCAACAGCAGCAGCCACCATGGTTGGAGGACCCTTCCATGTGCAGGTTAGAAATCAGTGGCACACATTGCCACCCGAGCCTCGATCGGGGTGTGTAGTATTGTGGGGCAAGTTTGAGTGTGACGCAAGTCATTCGAGGACAGATGGTGCACTTATGGGAGTCCCACGCGGCCTTGGACATGCAGATTGGTTCCAAATGGTCAAATGGTTGCTGATTCCAGTCGTTGGGAAGATATGGCGTGATGTGAGCCGCTTGGATGTGTGGGCTAGTTCAATGGTGCTTCCTGCTCCGCCGGAGGAGGTTGAGCACCATCTGTGAATGTGTGACAGAAGAGTATGATTTAGTTCATGTGTTTTGACACGCGACGTTGAATGTGACAGCTTCCATGAATTCGGTTCAAAGTTCAAAAGAGTAACTTAATACGTATAGGCCATATAGGGCTATCATAACCAGACTTGGGTTACGTCTAAGAACTTGCAAATTTCCTTTCAACGACAAAAAACAATCAGTAACAATAAAGGATAAAGAAAAGGCAGAAGGCAGAGCAAAAAACAAACAAACAAAACAAAGCCAACAAAGCAAGCAAGCCCAGAAAAGACGACAGAAGAAGCACGAGAAAAAGCAGAAAAAAAAGCAGAAAAAAAACAGCAAAATAAAGGGAAGACGGAAAAGGAGAGCAGAAAACAAGAAAACCGAAAAAGAAGCCAAGTAGAAAAAAAGAAACAGTAACAGAAGAGCCGGAAAGAAAAGGCAGAAGGAAGGAAAGCAAAAGCAAAGAAAAAGCAACAACAAACAGGAAAAGAGCACGGGAAGCATGCAGAAACTCGAGGTTTCGAGTGATCTTTTTTGTTTCCTCAATCATTTTAACTTGTGCTTGCAAGTTTGTTTGCTTTTTCTTTAGATATATATTTTCTTTGTGTTGAAATGTAAAACGTCCTAGTAATAGCTTGATTGGTTAACATACCAAGGGCGACAAGTACATGTGCATACTTGACCTTCAACACTGATAATTCGGTGTTCTGGCCAAGACGCTTTGGCAGCTGAAGGTTGCCGGAGGAAGCAGCCTTGAAGCGCAACCGGCGCTTCGAGTATTTCAAGGACTTCTGGCTTGTCGCTGCTGGGGCAGGCGGGCAGTCGCGGTGTGGCTTTTCACACTTCTTTTCGCAGCGCGCTGTTCCTCGCTGATGAACGCAGGTCTGGCTGCCTTCGGCGCGGGTCTGCCTCGCGCGTGAGGCAGGCCTGGCTATGCGGGCGGTTTTGTTGCAGCCACGGTTCGACGGCCAAAGGGCCCTTGACATGGGCGTTACGCGGTCCCCTATCCGGGAGATTGCGTTTTTTTTGGCGCATCGCTCGCAAAATACTGGGGGCGTCGAGGAGATTTTGCACGATGCAAGTCTCGAAAAGCTCCGCCGGGTTCTAGCTGAGGGTCGCAGCGCCCAAATCAAGGGGCTGAGGGCCTTGTTCGACAGCGTGCTGCACTAGAGGTTTGAAAAGGGGCTAACAGCTGGAAGGGTTTTTGATGTGCTGCTTTCTGGTGCCATTGTGCAAGTGCTTGCAGATTAAGGGATGTCATGTCAGCCACATGTGTTGATTCTTTCCTTTCGTTTTTGAGCCTCATTTTTCTTGCAGGACCAAGTATGCGAGGGACCAGCCTCAGTCAGCTCTTATCTTTGCATATCGAGTGCCAAGCGCTGTTGGTTCTGCGGATGGTTGGGCCACGAGAAACAACCTCTTACTTTCCATAAGGGATTGAATTTGATTTGGAGATAATTTCGTTATGGTGGAGGGTGCAGGGCTCTCAGCAACCGCTAGAAAAAAGCCAATGCAGAAAATCATAGCATTTATCGGCTCAAAGAGATAATTTTTTCTTGAAGCTATTGGAGACGCCTTAACTTTTGCTTGGTAACTATTGACAAAGCAAAATAAAACAATGACCATGAAATAAATCAAGTCATGTGGGAGTATCTGCAGGATGCAAAAAATAACCAAAATAGAAGCGCTAATGTACCCCCCTTTCATTGACCTTCTCAATAAAAATGTGGTCCTGTGGCAAAAATTCTTTTGCACTGTTCACACAAAGAGAACGCGCGCAAGACAGCGAAAACAACCCATACATATGAATCAGATACAATTAAAAACCCGATGCATATTTTCGAAATCTCGATTGTTCCTCGGAGCTTCAGCTCGTCCAGAGCATGATTTTTTCTTATTCAAAAACAGATATACAAACAGCATTTTCACTTGATTACACTGTGTTTAACGCCTTTCGTGGATGGGATTTGGGGCCCACATACCCAACAGATATTTAGCCCACTATTGTAAACGGTAGATGTTTTGGAGGCTTTTGAGGTGGTATGGCAAATGTGAGGGGGGTGGTGGTAACCTTGTTTTTTTCCAACATAACCCCAGAACATGGTGTTTTTTGAGAAACTTCCCAACCCCCCAAACAGTTTATGAAGAATGTCCTGTCGTTTTGAGCAGTGACCAAACCCCTGGTAGTTGCTGTATACAGGGGATTCTACCACCCAAATCTTTTAGGGATTATAAGAAGCGGGTCCCTATGAAGCAATCAGCATGTCTTCATGGAAGGTCATTTGTGGGTTTTGAACGTCGTTCAGTTGGGGACGGATGTTCCAAACCAACAATCACAATATTGACTCAACAAATTGATAGAATTCAAATGGTGATATTTCCAATCTTTTGACGAAACGAACTTTGCACTTATAAGGGTTGTGGCTGGGAAATTCAAGTGTTTGCCTGGGTTATGTGAAAAATCGTGCCCATGTCAGGCAGAGCCATCTTCACCAATCCCTCGACGGCCGTGAATTGCGGTGGCGCGCCACAGAAGATTGCCTACTTAGCTGAAGCTGCCTGGAGAAAACGAGGCGAAAAAGTCTGTGGGTTTTTTCCAGTGGGAACCTAGGGGCATCCCTCAATGCTCGTCTTATGTTTTGTTTGTAACCTTATTTGTTGAGCCATTGCCATTTTGCGAAAAAACTCAAAACCAACAAATCCAGCGGTCCTCCTTGTTGCGGCGAAAAAAACCAACATTTGTTCCTTCGCAAATTACATGTTGCCAGGCGTGCGAAACAACATCGATATTGAGTTCATCACCGCCACTCCGGGCATCCTTGCAAGAAATGGAGGATTATCTATTTTGTTTAGCTCTGGAAAAGGGCACCAAAAATAGGAGGTTCGTGCACTTACTAATTTTATTACCCCGTCGTTATGGGGATTATTTTAATTCATTGTGAAAATTCTGTTTTTGAATCTAAAGACCATGAGCCATTCAGTTGTGTTTTTTCACCTCATCAAGTAAGTGAATGTACTGTAAGCATATACACTCCCTAAAACTAACATAGCGCCTGAAAAATGGTGTTTGGGAGATGACTTTCCTTTTGGGAGTTTCAGCCTATTTTCAGGGGGGTTTGTGCTCTTAGTTTCAGGCCCCATGACATGTCACGCGGAGGCATCTCATCCTACAATTTTTACATCGAATCGTGATAGGAGAGGATTCGGTAGATTCGTGAAAACCTCAAGGCGAATCTACTCCTGTGAGCAGTGTTCAAAACCAACCAAATCAGTGAGATTTTCAGACCCCCCAAGAAGGGGACCCCTTGGACCCCATACTATTCCCATACCACTCCCAGAATAATCCCTGAGGATATGGGAATAGTATGGGAAGCTACCACAAGGGGGTCCCAGTATTGGGAGTCGCTGGAATCACCCTTGAACAAATGAGCGGCCTGGATGACCATTTTTCCTCCTAAATCACGAGCAAAGGGTTGCAACCAGATGGAGGAGTAAGCACTAGCCAGTTCAACTTAGCTGACTACTCGGGATCTATATGAAATGGCTTATGAAATAGTCTAAAACTGCCTTTCCATCCCCATGTAACTGGTGACCCTTTTTCCCATTCCTTAAAAAAGACAACCGGACTGGTCCGGCAGCAGCAGCCGGAATTGAAAAAGGGTGAACAACTGGAAGTTTTTGGCCGCGAAAAGGGGACCCTTAAGTTGGGCATTTGTTTTTTTTGAGCGTTTTGTGGACGGTCAAAAATTCCCAGCCTAGGATTTTCCAAGAAACAAGAGTTGTTGGTTGATAGGAAAGACAAGAGATTTGTTGGTTAAACTCCCCTAAATTGGGGTTACGGGACCCTTTCCAAATGGCCATTCATGGCGTCGACTATGGGAGTTACTATCTTATGGTTCTGGTCAAATTTCATCGCGACCTCACAAACCGACCTGGGTCGTCAAAAGGTAGCTGAAGTTTCGGGAAATGAGACCTTTTTTTAAAGGGAAATCTAGGTTGGCGAAATATTATTTCATTTGGCCAGATGATATATGTTGATATATGATGACCCTGGAAGTCCACCACCATTAAAGAAATGTTAGTTTCTTTTGGATGATATCAAACCCCTATAAACCAACCTATAAAGAAATGATGGTTGGACTTCCAGGGATGGTATACGTGATGAGATAGGATTCGATACCCAAGCCATCCAGTCATACCTTGTTGGTGAAATATTATTTTCATTTGACCAGATTAATGGGCCCCAAGTGTCTGTTGGATACATGGCTGCTTTTGTCCCAAAAGTTACACCCACGAGGGTGAAACGTGGGGTGAAACATCCACGTTTGCAACTAGGGAAACGCCATGAAAAACTGTAGGACAACATGTCGGCTCAGATCACACATTGATGATAAAGAATTGGATGCAACTTCACTGCAAATCCCATGATTCATCAACCAGAATTTCATGAACATCAACCAGCTAGGTGGTGGTTTCAAACATTTTTTATTTTCACCCCTACCTGGGGAAATGATCCAATTTGACTAATATTTTTCAAATCGGTTGAAACCACCAACTAGCCAGAATCTCATGGGGTAAGAGGATATACCACAAAGTTCACCCCCCAAAAACCCCACTGACCTGAGGCATTTTTGCTTGTCCTGACTATCGAGTAGCCTTGGAACAACAGATGGCCAAGAAAGGTCACTCAGCACGAAATAGCTTTGAAGTGGTGGAACATGTGGTGATTTTTTGGAAATCTGCGTGGGTGGTGGTGGTGTCATTCCCTTCGATTTCATTGTTTTTCATTTTCTTTTGGTATTGATCCGGAAAGAATTGTGGGGGGAAATGATGGGGTTTGAGCCACCTTCCCTAAAACTATCATAATGACATAGCCCCCGAAAACAGGGCGACACCCCCAACAGGAAAGGCTTGTGTCCCTGTTGCCGCCAGCTTTTTCTCAGAGGTTTTCGCTGTTAGTTTCAGGGAATGTCATGTTTTTCAATTTTGGGGCAACATGTGTTTTTTTCTTTCGGAAAACTCAAGGAACTGATGCGAAAAACTGGAGGGACATGATGGATTTTTGGGCAACAACCCCCCAAAAGAAACTGTAATCTTATATAACCCTTGGCTAGGTGGTGTTTTCAAACATTTTTATGTTTACCCTTACCTGGGGAAATGATCCAATTTGACAAATATTTTTCAAATCGGTTGGTTCAACCACCAACTAGTTGGTTTTTGTTGGTGTTGTTTGGATGATCTCAAGATGTGTCTAAAAGCATAACAGGTTTCCTGTCTTTTGAGTTCAGGATTTCTTAGGTTTGTCGTTCCGAAGCAGCAGTGCTATTTGAGAGTTAGACTGTGGGATGGGGTGAGATTCGAAAAACACCTTTGAAAAAAGGGGGTGAAACAGAATTTGGATTGTTTGACCATTCTTTGGCCACGATTTTTGAAGTACTCTACTTTTTGGCTTCTTTTTTTTGGGCAGAGGTTTCCCAAACTTCCAAGAAGTCGCCATGCTTGGCCTTGGGAAAGGGTGGTCTTCACACTTTTTCTTTAGATGTTTTTTTTTTCAACTCCATCAAAAGGGAACATTATTCATTATTCTTTGCCACACCCTATCTTATTCAGAAGCTATGTAAGTTATTTTTTGTTTCAGATGATGGATACCCCAGCAAAGTTTAACAGTTCGCCCCTGAACATTTACCGAAACCCAAAAGGAAAGGCTTACGTCTTCCAACCATCATTTTTCAGGGGCGAACTGTTAAACCGCAGGGATGTAATTCACTCTGTCTCTTTCCTTGTGTTGGCTCCTTGCCGTCACAACGGCCTCTATGAATCTAGAAGATGTAGCCTCCAGCAAACATGGCGATGGAAAATCAGCCATTTTTTAAGAGGAGATACACCTTCAGATATAGTTGTTTTGTTGGATTGTCATGTTAGTTTTTCAACGGGGTGTGTAATTCCTGTTGATCGTGATGTGATGACCTTGTGATGTACCTTCATGTAACATGCAGTGTGTGACATCGTTTAATTCATGATGCTTTCATTGATTTCATGGATCCCTTATCGAGGCAATGAACATCTTACCGAATGATGATCTTTTTCTACATGTGATACAGTAGACTTTTACAAAAAAACTCCTACAAGTCAAGAGTCAAAAAAAGCAAACAAACAACACGCACATGCATTTTTTTCAAAAAACAACCAAAATCCACTTCTATACACCCCCGAAGTTTAACATAGCCCTTAAAAAATGATAGTTGGAAGACTACTTTCCTTTTGGGATGGTAAATTTTCAGGGGCGAACTGTTGAGCTTCCACGGGGTATATAGCAGATTCAAGCTCAAGAGGAACCCATGTCCTACATTCTTCGGCATGTTACCCTTCATGCCAATGCTATCCACATCTGCCAGGCATTACGCCTTCTGTGAAGCACAATCTTATCGAAGTTGATGGCGAGAAAAAGATTGCGGTCTTCGAGAAGGAAGGTGCCTGGGGATAAGTTTGCTGCCTGGCAATTCTGCAAAAAATTACCGTACCCATACCATCCATGTAGGGAATATCTACCTACATTTGCCATAAATTTAAGCCACAATTCTGCAAACCCGACCTTTTTTTGGGATGGTTAAGTTACCCCTTTCCATGGTTCAGTCAGTGACCTCCAAATAGGGGATAAAGTTTGGTCACGTTGTTCAAAATCGCCTGGTGCACACCCAAAATCCCAGCTTTAGCAACCGGGTGATTTTTTGGGTTTCAAGAATTTTTTATTTTCACGCCTACTCGGGGGGACATGATCCAATTTGACTATATAATATGTTTCAAATGGGTTGGTTCAACCACCGACTAGATTTCAATCATCTCAAATCCTTGGATTTGTTTTGTTTGGTGATTTTTACGGATTCTACCGTGGTAAATCACCATTAGACCAACAGTTGGAAGAATATTGTGTTACTTTTTCCAAGCATCAAACAAGCAAATCCAAGAAACGGTGGTCTCTATAAAACGGTACTCTTTTACAATAACAAGCATGAAAAATGGTCACAAGCCGGCCGGTTTGGAGATAATCAACCCAACATTTTTGCACTGTTTTCCCATGATTATGGGAGGAAGAGTAGTGCCAGGGGGTATGAGGATTGAATGCAATTGTGATTAATAAGCCACTTATGTCAGATCTGACTGAGGCAGGACATGAACAAATGTATCATTCATTCATGTTTTTTTTTTCCAGGAAAGAAGTTAAGTTCGCAACTTATCACACGTTTGGTTACCACTACAATATTGGGACCCCCAAAAAAACCTGTTGGATAGGTGGGATTTTATCCCAAAACGTTACCACATATCACGGTATCCAAGTGATGTGATGAATCTATAGAAACTTCCACCAGAAACCTGCTGGAGGTGGCGAGGTGGTGACGAAAGAGTTTGATTTCCTACATGTTACTCCACCCATGAGTGCACCGGACTTTGTCAAGTGCCCTTGGCTCAACGAAAATTTTGTACCCTCCCTGAAACTAACAGCAAGTTTGCACCTGAAGGATGGATGGATGGTTGGGAAGATGAAATGTCCTTTTGGGGCCCGGCCTATTTTCAGGTGCGAACTGGTGTTTTCACATGTTCAACTCTGTCTAGGGAAATTCCAGGGAGAATGGTATGGGCCCTGGAGAGATCCCTAACTCTGCATGTTTGTGACACCCAGAAATTTCAGACACATCTCAACCTCGAACAGAAACACTCCCGAAGTTTAACAGTTCGCCCCTGAAAGATGATGTTTTGGAAGATGCTTTTCCTTTTCCAGGGTCTAGGTGGTGGTTTCAAATATTTTCTATTTTCACCGCTATTTGGGGAAGATTTCCAATTTGACTAATATTTTTGAAAGGGGTTGAAACCACCAATTAGGGGTGTATTCTCAGGTTCCAGCAGTTAATCTTCCAAACTTGGCATCGAAAAGCAGTTTTCCATCTTCCAACTTGGAGTTTTGAAATTTCCGTTTTTTTTCTGCGAAGTTTCCTGGATTTTGTTTTTTTTTTTTGAGGGGGGAGGCAGGGCGTTTTTTTTTTCTAAAAAAAGGTGGGCCCCGGTCATCAGATATAAATGGAGTTATAGTTATAACTCCTATAGGTTAGGTGAATAACTCCAGTTACCTATTTATAAGGAGTTATTTGGAAGTCTAATTTTATAAGGATCTATATGGAGTTAGAACTTCTATAAACCTATAGTCCCCCATAATAGAAGGTATAACTCCGTTTATAGCGATCGTAGGGCCAGGGGGCCCACCTTGAAGGCTTCCAAAGAACCTTGTGAAATACCAATCAAACACACCGAAACGTTAGGAGGTCGGTTGGAAGGGAAGTGCCCTAAAACACAAAAAACACGGAGGATGTGACTGAAAGGCCGTTTTTATCCTCCGGTGAAAAAAAACCATATCTGTTTTTTTTGGTTGGTGTACGGTTCATAGCCTTGCCGTCATAATCATGGTTCAGTGGAAAATTCGCCCAATTTACTGAGGGGATCTATTTTCCACTTCCGGAGTGGAGGAAGATTATGTTTGCTAAGAATTTGTTTGGCAAGTGGCTTTCAGATCATGGACATTTTCTTACCACCTGATTTTCAAAATGCAATTTCCTGTCAAATTCACATTGTGGGGTGGAATTTGACGTCAGAGCCACGAAAAAAACCCTGGGTTGTTTAGGGGATTACACTACCCAGTTGTATAGAGTTGTATAGGGATTTGCACCGTTAAAAGGGTCCCTATTATTCAATGGAAAGTATCCGAGCTTTTTTTTTGTGGCTCACCTGAAATTTCGTGGCATTCCTGATGGGCAAAAAGATGTGAAAACTTGATCAGATGATAAAATTCTCAGTGGAGAAGCCCAAAGAACTGTTGGATACGTGTATGCATATTCCTGCTTATACCCTATTGCAAGTGGGGTTATTTGTAAGGTTTGCTGGTGTGAAACATCTCATGGGCCCAACTAGTGGGGGCCGAGCACTGAGAAGTGACCATCCTGGAACAAAGGTCTTTGGTTTGTCATAGTTTTGTTTTGTGAATTGATCCCAACACGTGGTGTTCAAACACGGGGATCGGGATATATGTTTTGAAAGGGCTTACCTGCTGAATGGTTGAGCTTTAACAACTTTTTGGGGCTGGGAACCCTATTAAATATGAACAGGCAGAAACAAGTTTAAGTTTTTTTCAAGATTAGCTTTGATGGTGTGACATGCCTGCAACATGTCGCGCCGTCGAGGTTGGATCGAACATGTGTCAAAAAATACATCAAGCATCAAAACTGCAGTTGAAATGATCAAGGCAAAGACTACCTGGTGATTCAAAGTGGCCTTTTTGGGATGGTGAAGTGACCCCTTTAAGGGGTTAAGTGACCTCCAACTAGGGGATGAAAAGGTCACTTTGAATCATCAGGTAGACCGATTGTTGGGATGCCAAGATTGGTCTAAGGGTCGAGTCAAGTCCAAATTACATGACAAAACTGTATTGCTCACATGGTGTTGTTTAATATGCTCGACCTTGCTTGAAGATGTTGTCTTCTAGACCCCTGTCGCCATGTTCGAGCAGCAACATTGGATCAGCTGTGGCAAAGAAAATTACAAGCCGTACAAGCCATCATCATACAATCCATTTGCTCAGTTCGAGCATGGCAGCCTCTATTTCCTTATCAGTTTTCAGACTCTTGGGGACGCGAGGAAGTGGCAGATTTGTTCGACGCTTTTCCCCGATCCAGAGCAGTGCCGCTGAGGACAGACAGCCAGAGAATTGGGTGTGTCAAGGGTGCGGAATGCAAAATTTCGCAGCTTCCACCAGTTGCCAGCGTTGTGGCTGGCTACGTCAAAGCCTGACACAGGAGCTAAACTTGCAAAGCAAAGACGATTCTTGCTCTCAATGCTGTGGATACTGTGGCGAGGAGGGCCCTGTCAAACAACTTCCCGTGGGAGAAATTTGTGCCAAATGTGAGGAGAAGTTGGATTGGCATTTAAAGAAGCACCCGTTTAAATTGCATTTGCCTATGAGGAATCGAGGCTGGAAACGAGTGAAGGACGAAGGATGCTGCCCTGTCTGCCACATCGGGCCACATGAAGGACACCCTTTGGTGGTGTCCCCACATACCCACCGGCCAGTGTCTTGCTGCAGCCGTGGCTTTCAACGCACCCATGAACGTTTCAGCAAGACCCAGCGTGAACGGCAAACCCGTGAGATGCTGTCCTCCTACGCGGCCATTTACACTCATGGCTTGGGACGTTGGGACCGATCCTCCTCATTAGTGGATGGCCTCATCACTTATGGAGTCCAAACCTGTGTGGCGATTTGTGTCGTTGACTCCCCTTACTGCCCATCCCGTGCCAGCCTCATGCATGGGCCCATGGCACATTGTTGGCGTGAGCGGATTTCACAAGAGGTGGCCTGGGTCGGCGAGTCTGAGGCTTCTTGCGGCCCTGCCAGCGTTTTTGTGTTCAAAGGTATGGGCTTTGCCCTTGATCTCGAAAGTTTGACAGAGACGGAGCTGCGTTGGGAATTGACTGACATGGTACTGCCAAGCATTTCTGCAGCATGCCCAGCAAGCACACAAATCAGATTAGTCCACGAGCCCCTGTGGTGTGGAGCGCTGGCTGTAGGTCGCTCAGGCATTCTGGCACCCACCGTTCCACATGTACCACCCTATGGCGAATTTGCAATTGAAATGCCTATAGAAGACATTGCGAGACGGCATTGTGCATTCTATGACATGGACTACTCCAGCACCGGAACAGATTTGGACATGCAGTTCTGTGTTTCCGAGCATGTGGCTGCAAGCTTGCCGTCAGTAGTGGCGCTCATGCAGCAACGTCAGGCGACTCCAGTGAATAGACTTCCCCATCTTCCCATCCTTGGTGTGAATTGGTAAGGTGCAGGACGAAGGCCACTCTAGCGCTAGAAAAACTGAGGGGAGAGGGAGGGACATCATGGCCTGAGTTTGTTCAACGGCTTGGTGGTGGGTTCAATTTTTAATTTTCAATGTTCGCCTTCTTTTGGGAAATCTTTACTATGCATTGAGATATTGTTCTTTCAAAATGGTCTGACACCCTACGACACCCTACGATTGTATGTTTTAGAATTGTAAGATGAAGATTCAAGGATCCCAAAGTCTCATCTTAAATGGTTTGGCAAATGCAGACATGGGAATCTATGTGCGATCGGGTTGATCAAGTCCTACTGTTTTCCTATGGTGGGGGATGGGAAAATCAACTAAAAAATCACGTAGCGGTTGGTACACCCAATATAATTATAAAGATAAGGATTCTTAACATCAAAGGTGGGATTAGACCAGCGACTCTTGACCTCGTTCTCATACGGTAGGATTCTACCTTATCATGATCCACTCAAAAGAGGAACCTGTGGCTTCGGGATTTGAATCTTTCAAAACTTGGAGAAAAATGGGATCCCTTTTCTAGATCCAGCCTAGTGACCACTAGACATGTATCGAAGTATCACCATTTTGGTTCAGCCAAGATCAGCTGGAAACTTTCATTTTCCATTGTTTCTGGTGTGGAAAACATACACTCCCTCAAACTAACATAGCGCTTGAAAAAAATGGTCGTTGCAAGACGATCCTTTCCTTTTCAGGGTTTCGCCTTATTTTCAGGGGCCATGGCTATGTCAGTTTTAGGGAGGATACACAGTTTATTGACAACTTTAAGGAAATCTTCGCTAGTTGGTGGTTGGATGACTTCACCAGGAATTGCAAGTATAACATACTAGGTGAAATTACAATCCATGAAGGGTTTGTTATGAGTGCAACCTAAACCCTAGGTCAGCCCCCCCGTACTTAGCATAGAAACAAAACAGTTGCCAGGTATCAGAAAACAATGGTTGCGTGGTGGTACGTCATTTTTGTTTGGTTAAGTTTCGGCTAATGGTAAATTGGTAATTTGGGGGTTGGTGGTTTCCTGGGATCCCCTTATGAAAGGGATTGATACATAGGGGTACCCCGATTCGAATCCCAAACCACCAACTAGGATTCAATGGAAATTATCCGATTTTTGTGGGCTCAACTAACCAATAGTTGAGATGTATTTTTTCGGTTGTATCCCTTCAAAAGGGAAGGCCACAAGCCGCCAAGCCGAAAAAGTCATCGTTTTTTCGGTCGATGATTCGTTCACCTTTTCAACAGCGAAATGTTTGGAAGATATTTCGGTTGGGGAGTTTATTTTTTTGTTTTTGGCCAGAAAAAAATGAAAGACAAAAATCATTTGGCCAAATTATAGCGACCTTACACGACCTTTGGCCTTAATTTCATGGAAATCTAGGTTGGTGAAATGATATAATTTGGTCACATGATATTCTAGTATACTACTAATGATGTCCAACCCCAAAAAAAGGGGCCAACGCAAAATACTTGGCCAAACAACAAAACATGGGCAGAATTGTCTTGAGCTCTAGTGTACCCAACCACCCGTTTTTCGGGGCACTCAGAGTATGGATCTCGTCCATGCATCATTCCCATAAAGGGGTTATTTCATCAGCAATGAAATTAGGATCCCTCGGGGGATAGTTGGATTAATGGGTGATAATCCACAAGAATCCCTAGAGAACACAATAAATACCATGGGTACACTGCTAGGGGAACACCAAATTGTCCCTTGAATCCCGGAACATTTTTCACCCATCTGGATGACTCATGGTTCATGTCATTTGTGTGTCGAACGTTGCCGCTGCTCAATTGAGGTTTGGTTATTACATCTCCCATTGTAAGCAGAGGCCCCTCAAATCCTTTTTTAGGGGTGAAATAACCCCAGTTACCCATTTATTTTCGGCCATTTATTGGAATCCCATGCTCCATTTGATGTGTCAAATGGACATTTTTTTGTTGCTGAGGAACAGTCCCTTAGCCAACGCAGTGGGCTTTGTCGATGTGGACAAGGAGCGGAGTGTTCCGCTGAAAAAACAAGTGCAGGATCAGCGATGTTAGCGAAGGTTGTTTAGCTGTTAATATCCATTGCTTGGTTGTTTTGAACAGTTTACCATGTATTGGTTTATCTAAGCCACCTTTTCGGGATGATGATCGCCATGTACTTTGAGAATGGTGGAAAGGGAGATACGTTTCAAAAGCATGGTGTAGGTTATAATCATCCATATCATACATGAAATGCAAAGGATGTAATGATTCCCAAACAAAAGTGAACAATCTTAAAGAAATCTTATAACCTAACAACAACATATGACCAAAAAAAGGTATGCAATGGAATGTCACTCAAAAAATCAAGAAAACTGTTGCTTAGAATGACACAACGGAAGCTTTGCCGTTTGCTTTTTTTCTTTCCGGCACTAAGCGCGGCTATATTTTCCAAAACTTGAGGGGCCTGATGTTTCTGAAACATCTCCAAAGGTTTTTCCGTGCAAAATCTCCAGAGATTTCCATTTGGGGACTTGGGGCCCCCAAGATGTGTTTTCCGGACAAATTTTTCAAGGCACAAAAATGTAGGTTGGGTTGGACAACCCCTCCAGGATGCGAAGGCTCAGAATGAAGGTTGACATTTTTTTGGGGGTTGTCGGAGATCCCAAGCTACTAAAACCGACTCAATTGCTGCTAAGGGGGACAACCAAACTCATATACCAGGTGATTCAAAGTGACCTTTTCATCCCCTAATTGGAGGTCACTTAACCATCCCAAAAAGGTCACTTTGAATCACCAGGTAGTTGTGGTTAGATTTTGAATGATTCGATGCTTGGAAAACATGGAAAGTTTCTGTTTGCAGACGCGGGACCCCGCAAAAGCATTGGACATGAAATATCCCGCCCCTTCCCACATCCTACAACTGACTGGGGCCCCTTCTTGGAGGATCATCCCAGTTAGTAAGTGGTTAGTAACCCCCATTTACAGGCCATGAATGGCCATTTGGAAGGGGAACAATCCTACTTAATTATGGGATGGTAAATCCCTTGAAACGTTTTAGTTACACCATTCCAAATCTGGTAAAACACTCCTGTGAAGTCGGCAAAGTTGGTCTTCGATTTTCCTTTTCCAAGAAACCTGGGAAGGGGAAGGAACTTGTTTTTTTGGCCAACAGGAAACTTGCCAACATAACAAATATCCCAATGTCTTTGCTCTCGGCGATTGCTCTTCTTTGCCGACCTCCAAGTTTCTTGGCGATTCGCTGGAAAACGTGGAGCTGCATGAAGAAACAGCCCCTGTTAGAACCCCATTTGCATGAATCCCTAAGCAAGAAAAAACACGTATGTCTCTACTGGGATGTGCTTGGAGTTTTATTTTTTGCGTGGTGGAATTGTGATGTCACAAGTATGGAGGCAACCAAGCTTGGGAAATTAGAAGAACTTTGAGTCCTTGTGCAAGTTTTTCTCCACCACCAAAACCACTGATCGAGTTTACTCGAAAAGGGTGAAATTGAAGAAACGTCATCTTCTCCATAAGTTAAGGACCTTGATTCAGAAAGTTTTTTGATTACACATGCAGTGAGAATTCCAGTGGATTTTTGAGTTGCATTTTTGTTTGTTTTTTGATTTACGTAGGGGGATGATGTGATGAATCTCTTCGTGTTTTTGATGTAGAAATGATACAGTGGACGGGTTTGTTTCTGATGAGACCTCTGGGGTTCCCTTTTATTTAGTTCAGCAATACTCTTCATCCCATCATGGAAGTCAAAAATTACCCTAAGTGAAAGGAAACTCATACTATTATTGGAGGGACCCATTTTTAACTTCCATGATTTTGGCAGCAAGGGTACATTGAGTGGAAGATTCTCAAAACATCCGCAACAAAAAACAGAAGGGTCAAACGGGAATTCCCTCCGCAATATGATCATTGGCTGGTTGGAAAACCCACCCATTTTCCGGTAGCAAAACAAAAAAAACTACCAAAATTGGTGACATGTGTCCCAAGCAGCTAATTCAAGTTTGGAAGATTTTTGAAAATTTCCACCAAAAACAAGCAGTGTGCCATTTCCAATAAGGCTTGGTTTTTTGTTTGTTTTACGGATTTTGCCTCGGTAAATCACTATTAAAGTACCATTTGGAAACATCAAGGCCAAGCACATCCACGAGAAAAAAGCCACCCTGGCGAATATTCATAACCCAAGCAAGTTTGGATACCAGTTACTGGTGTTTCCAAACATAGGGCGCTTAAGGCTACCCCCAAATCATCCTTTTTTTTAATAGGGTTTTCCATTACTTTCACCATCCATTTTGGGGTAGCCCTATTTTTGGAAACACCCAGTTTTTGTTTCATTGCTCTTTTGAGAATCTACTATTTTTATTTGTTGAATAAGCAGTGTGACCTTACTTGGCCGTTTTGATTTAAGCTGGACACCACCTAAAAACGAACATGTCCCCTGAAACTAGGCCGGGCCCCAAAAGGACATGAATCATCTTCCAGCCATCAATTTTCAGGGGCGAACTGTCAAACTTCCGGGGTGTATAGACGTATAAACAATTACCCACCTGGAACCTGATAGCCATCCATTTTTTTTATTGGTTGGTTTCAATTGGATGATGAACCAAATCTTGAAATGAATAGTGGTGGTTTTACCAAACATCCATTTAAAACTGGTGGTTTAGGGTTCCAGGCAGTTATATTTCGGGATCATTTCATCATCGATGACATCAAGGTCCCCGAGCCTGAACCAATCAGGATGACTCATGGGTTCATGTCATGAACTTGGGTTTTGTTGCCGAAAACTCACAGATTCCCTGATACTAAAAAGTCATGATAAATATGATTCTGATCCTCCAAAATAGCTTCATATGATGAAATTGAACAAAACCCATCATAAGGATCCCTATTAAACAACCAGTATGATGGAAAGTAAAAGTTTTTTTTTGCTGGCTCATATGGCCATCAGAAATCCTTCGAACAAACTCCATGATCAAAAAAAACATCCGCGATCTTTCGAAAAAAAAAACAGGACCTATTCGGCAGTATCATCACAAGCGCCTGTGGTGGTGAGCAATGTGTCTTGGGCTACCAGATGAGCGATTAATGTATATAGGGGATTATACTACCCAATTATGTGGGGATTACAGTAAGCCATTATAAGGATCCCTATTAAACAACCAGTATTTCAATCAAAGTACTTGGAGGATCATCCCAGTTAGTAAGTGGTTCATAACCATCGTTAGCAAGTCCCCTAATTGGGGTTATTCCCCTTCCAAATGGCCTAAATGGCTTATAAATAGAGGTTACAACGACTACTTACCTTGGAGGAACCTTATACTATTTTGGGGGGTGGGTTTTCCCTTACATAAGCCTTACATACAGCTTACATAGGTACCTGAAATTCTTGATGAAGTATTGGTGCAGGATGTTTCACAAGATTGACTTCCAAGTTGCCTCCCCCAGTTGCAGGAAGTTATCCTGCAAGGAAGTCCATATCCCACCGTTCCAGGGAAGTTCGGAAAGTCGTGCCGGCAATTGTAGAGAATTTTGTTTGTTTCCAGGGGCAGGGTGTCTTTAGAGAAAAGATCGCCTAACTGAAAGGACTCTAAACTTTGATCGAACTGTTTAAGCAAAGGCCGGGTGACAGGCCAGCCGAGTCTGAGGCTGACGATGACTGGCCTGACAAGGCTGCCACCAGTGGATCAACGGGCGGCTCGGTTGGAATGATGGATGCATCGCGAAAGCACCAAGAAGAGGTTTGGGGTCTGGCAGTATTATCAAGATGGGGCATTCCTGGAAAAGTGCTCCAGAAAATGGCCAAGTCAAGCAGTGGAAAAGGAAAGGATGACCCGCTCTCCGCCGGTGAGTTTGTCTCAGCCCGGCTTCGGCAGGCACTGAAAGAAGCAACATTTTGAGGAGCCGCTGAGTTCCAAACTACACAAAAGTTCAACTCAATCCCAACGGATTCATGAATCTTTAGTGCTTTCAAAAAACATCTCTTTTTGGAAGTCGGCACAAACAAATGGTGAGTCACTCCTTTTGGATGATGATTTTTACCACTAAAATCATGGTGAAACTCGGAAACTCTCACCAACCTATGACTAAAAAACTGGTGGCTTGTTGGACTTCACTTCAAGGGTTTGAGAGGTGTGGTGGTTTGGGTCCCTCGTTACTGGGTACCTCCAAGTAACAACAGGGACGGTTTGGGATCCCAGGAATCCAAACCACGTGGATGTCTGGTTGGAAGTTAGGATGAATGGTTAGGATCAATGGGTTATAGTTATAACCCCAATATACACCATTTATAAGTAGGTTATCACCCATTTACTAACCACTTATACTAAGTTCCTGGGATATCCAAACCACCGGGCACCAAACCACCAAAATTAATCATTGGTAAAGTTGTGTTCTTTACTTCCAGATCATCCAAAATTACACAAAATTAACTCAATCATCCAAACTTCCAAAATATCTTTACCGGATTTACTTAGTTGATTTTTGCCGAAGTGGCGATTTTTTCAGGGAACAAACTCTCCTAACTACCCCCAATCGGGGGGACCCCACCTACGGCCCCAAGAGGTACTTTTTTGTTGATATTCTTGTGTTAACTATTGGCTAAATCCCCAAATATGGGTTTCTAGGTGGTGGTTTCACACATTTTTTATTTTCACCCCTATTTGAGGAAGATTCCCAATATGACTAATATTTTTTCAAAGGGGTTGAAACCACCAACCAGGTTTGGGCCAATCATGTTGGGGTTAGGACCCACTTTCTTTGGCGGGTTTTTGGAAGCCTACCCATTCCTAGCCTTCCAACTGCTGAGCTTCCTTTCTTCTAGATACTTCGTTTGATAGGATTTGTGTCTCCCTTAGAAATCAAACACCCTAAAAACAATGCTGCTTCCCCTTTTCACCGAACATTTCAGGTACCTAGATTTATAGAGGTGAAATTTCACCCCAGTGAAACTGCCATTTATTTTCGGCCCTTTTTTTCGAGGCCGGTCACTTTATGTCACTCCATGTCACTAACGGTCGGCTCGGACGGCCCACTGTGAAGGCTAAGAAGCCGTTTTGATTTGGTTCCTGAGGTCCAGGCCCTAATGGAAAACAAGAAAGCCACACGTGTCTATGATGGTTACACTGCTTGTCCCGTATTGCTTGGAGATGCTCGGTTGGTTGGCTTATGGTGGGTTGGAAACCGGTACAACTCCACCAACCAAAATTTCAGGCATTGATATCGAAAATTGGTACGTTTGAAAGGAGATATATTATATATTTTCCAACCCGTCATTTTTTGGTATCCATGTGAATTCTTGGGAGTGTAATTTTCTTTGTGACACTCCGTGCTGCTGGGGTAACGATTGGACTTCCGATTTTAGTTGTTGGCTGGTTATTCCGGTGTCGCCCTTCGTTCAGGAAGGAGTCCAAAAATTTTCTATGGAACTTAGTGATTTTTTCTGGTGGTGTTTTTTCAAGGTTTTATTTTTAAATTTTCCAGCCCAAAAATTAGGGGGAACATGATCCAACTTGACGATCTGTCTTTTATTTCAAACGGGTGGCGATTACCCACCAACTAGGGATTTTGTTTAAAAACCAGTAAAAAATGGTATCCGATGACCACCGGTCAACGGATCCTGAACGATGTTTTGAAGCCGGCGAAAAAATATGATGATGTTACCATTTTGTGCCTTTTGCATCGGGGGTTGCAAGGTAATAGGGAAGCTGTCATTTGTGGTATACAGTATACATGATGACCCGGATGTTCAACAAAAGTGCTCTGAAAAATGCTCCTCAAACCTACCCTATTAATCTTATTACTCCCCCGAAAGCTAACAGCAAAAACCACTCAAACATGTTGGAAGAGTCAAGCCTTTCGTCTTCAGATGGTCCCTTTTCAGAAGAAATTCCTTAAATGTGTTTGGGTGTATGATAATGGAAAAAACAACCATTTGAAGATGTATCTCCTATTTGAAAATAATGATTTTCCATTGCCATGTTACTTTTCGGGGGAGTCACGTTTTTTTCTTCCAAATTGGATACGTATCAAAGACTTTGCATCAAAATTCCCATGGATCCAAATCGAACTTGAAAAAAACATGCACAGTCACATGCAACTGTGCGTTGTCTCTACAGAAGAAAAAATCACCCCAATCACAGGCACTCAAAGGACCGGTATATTTATATATAAGGTGGATCGTTATAGATGGAGTTAAATACCCACCCTTAAGTAGGGTGAAATAAATGAAGTCAAAGTTTTGACATGAAAGGATAAGGAAAAGTTACCTTCCGGATTCGCAACCATCAGAGTTTTCGTTACGGCCCGTTCGTTTCAGTCAAAGTTACAAAAAGCTTTGGAGGATCATCCCAATTAGTAGATAGTTGTTGGATCACCCCCATTTATAAGCCATGAAAAGACCATTTGGAAGATGAGACGCCGGAAAGAAAACTACGTGTTTGATAGCCGGACTTATTTCAGGGAAACCAATGGTTAAGCCTTGAAAACAAGGCCTTATTTCGGGGGGGGGGTGTAGGTAGGTAAGTTGACCATTCGGCATAAAAAGATGGCACCTCCACTCGGACGATCTCAGGATAGTCAGTTGATGTTAGCGGAGTTCAACGGATATACCATGAAGGTGCCGGAAACAAATTTTCACCTGGCGCAGGGAAAACGAAAAACATGGATGTGAATCATTGATGATGCTATATGATCAACGGGGAAAAAAGGGCACCTGGTGGTTGTTTAGGGGATTTGTTGGGGATGAAATCCTAGCCAGTTATGTGGGATTATTTCATAAACCATGAAATGAGGATCCCGGTTTTTAAACAACCAGTATCATAGAAAGTAAGGCCGGGTTTTTTCGTGGCTCAAATGGTGCTGCTTTTCACCGTGAATTCTCTAAAAAACGGACATCATGAGCATTTTTGTTGCGAGTTGGTTCTGGTTATCTACACTCCAACAACAAGTTTACTGTAACGTATGGAGCCTGAAAATGAACATTAAAAAGAAACTACTTTGACATGGACTTCATTGTTACATAGACTGCCACCCTCATGGTCCCAGCATTTTGACATATGTCTTTTAGATACTCTGTGCAGCTTTGTACTTTCAAATCGCCAGAGAAATTGAGACAAGATTTGCGGTGGGTTTCGAAATGGAAGGGAGGATGGTGAAGGTTTTTCTTGTCCCAACATTCCATCCAAAATTTGAACGGGACCCTTACCAACGGACCCCGTACAGTAAGGTGCGATCGAGCTACTAGATACTGAGGTTTAGGGGTCCGTAACCCGTGGGTCCGACTGTTGGAGATTTCTTGGAAACATACCCACCCCCGCGAAAACTAACATGACAATGGAAAATCCACCCCCCCAATTAACCGTCATCACCATGATTCTTACATGTTTCGTGGGGAATCCCAACCTAAACCTTTATTTGCCACTGTTCCTGGGGGGTAATTTCCTAATGAGATTCAAGTTTCTTTACTTGGCTGTGCTCAGTGATATGCATGTGAGAAATGACATGGTGGGGCTGGTTCGCACCAACCAGTTTATTTTTGTAATGTGCTTCAATTTTCAGCTAATGGTTACGTGTTGGTTTGGGATTCCTGGGACGGCTGCAATTTTCCTTCCCTTTTTTGTTGGACACAAAAACCTAAAAGCGTCAACACCCTTAAACCTCACTCCTTTTCACCCAAAAAACCCAAAAAACCGGCTCTAATCACCATATCTCAGCTACATATAGACAGGGTTAAAAGGTTTACCCAAACCATATTTCATATGAAGAGTTGTAAACCTATATGCACTTCCTGGAAGTTCAAGATAGCCCCTGGACAATAACGATCCCAAAAGGAAATTCATCTTCCAACCACCAATTTTCAGGTGCTATGTGGAACTTGCAGGGTGTATCCCTGTCTATGTGCAGCTAAGTTCATTTGAAGCGCATTCACTAAAAATTAACGAAGAACGAGCTTTACGCCGTGAACACCGAGCCGTGAACCGTGAACCCCTACCAAACCCACCACGAGTTTCCGGGGTCGAGAAACTTTCCACAGGCAACCCCGACCTTTTGGCCTTTGGATCAAACAAAACCCAACATCCTCTTCTACTGGTTGTGACTCCGGCGAGTTTGAAAAAAAACCAGGGGAAAAAACAGTGCCGAATTCATTGTCGGAGGGGGGGGGTGCTGGCTTGAGAATCCAAAAGGTGAATGGTCATTTTTGAGTGATTTGCCCCTAAAAATTGTGATATTGAGTCATTTGACCCCAAAAATGGTGTATTCATTGTTTGGGTTGGTAATATAATAATGACCCTTGAATAATGAATCGCAAATTTGAAAAGCAATACGTCTGACGTTTTTTTGCCGTTGTTCCAGTTTGGGTTTGGAGATATCAAGGAAATTACCCTCCCTGAAACTAAAGGTGTTAGAACTCTGAAAATAGGTCGGAACCCCAAAAGGAAGCCGGCAAAAGTCTTCCAAGCATCCATTTTCAGGTGTAACTTGCTGCAAGTTTTGCCTGAAACGGCTTGATTTGAAGATTTTCATCATTCAGGGCAGGTAATTCCTAAGCTTTAAAAGGTAATTCTAAAGGTGCGTATGAAAACCAAACAACTCACCAAACTGTACGATTTTTTGATGCCATTAATTCAGGGAGGGCATCCAAAGGCCGAAAGTTGGGAGTTTTTGACGACGATTTTCTGTTGGTTTTTGGTGGTGAGATTTGTCAACTTTCCCAACCCGATTTTTTGGTTGGGAGGAGGAAGGGATTGATGATGCAACTTTTGCTCATTTTTTCTGGATTTGGTGAGGATTTTTTGAGTTTTTGTTGAGACAATAATTGAAAGCACAGGAAACAAATCAATCTGGTCCAGATTTCTCCGGACAAAAACACCATACCAAAGAAACAACATCAACTAGGTGATCATAAAAGGAAATCTGATGGCTTGTGTTCAAGGGATTATGATAAAAGATTGGTGTCAAATATCTCAGGGTCAACATGAAAGATGATTCCAACTGAAATGATTCCGTTTATTCTTTGAACATACTGTAGTAGATGCCTCAATTAGTGGATGCTTTAAGCAAGCCATTCGAAAATATACTCCGTAGAAAAAACTCAAAAGAATCCAATCCAACCCCCTTTTTAATAAGTCTCTCAGAATCAGTTCATCACATGTTTAGAAACTAAAGTAACCCTGGAAGTCCAACCACCATTTTTTATAGGTTGGTTTCCAAACCACCATTATTTTAGTAGGGATTTATCAACTTCCCAAATGGTGGTTGACTTCCAGGGTAACATTAGAACCTGAAAAAAAACCTGCGGAAATAAAGCCAAGATCACCTCTTTGGGGGCTCTCATCCCCCCAGGCCCCACTAACAGCCAGTGAACTAACAAAAAAATCTGTTCATTTTTCATGGCCCGGGCCCCTCGGAAAAAAACAAAAAACCTTCACAGACTTCCACTGAAAAAAGTGGGCCGGGGATGGGATACCCCCAACATCACATCACCTCAGACTTTAGGGGGGAAAGTCTGAAAGGCACAGATTTCAATTTCGGAGTGTCAGGAAGCGATTCGTCTTCGAGCACGTCTATTGGCACGCGATGCCCAATGGACGCTGGTGTCGACCTTAGCGGGAGTTTGTCAACAATGAAAAAGGGTCCCGTGGTTGTTTAGGGTGGGGGATAAATTCCTACCCAGTTATGTCGGGACTATACTAAACCATTAGAAGGATCCCTATTAAAAAAAACAGTATTTCATCGAAAGTGAGGCAGTTTTGTTTTTTTCGCGGCTCAATTTTTTGCTTGACAGAAGCATTTTGGATGAAAGGTTTTGGATGTTTTTAGTAGGAAATTCAAGATATGGATGCCTTAGTGCCTGCGGTTCAACCCTGGTAATTCTTACGAGTTGGGTTCATGGAATCCACTGTGAAGCAGTGTTTTGGCAGGACCGAAGTGATACAGCATTACAAAAAAAAAGGTGACGATTTATCGGAAATTTGTGGGTGCCAGCCGCCAGCCCAAATGAGCAGTGATAAAAAAGGCCTGGTTATTTGCCATAGGTGATGAACAACGCCCCCCCAGTTACATGGGAACTTTAATAAGCCATGAAATAAGGATTCCGTTATAAACTAATCAGGGTTTCATGGAATGAAATACAGGTTTTGAATGTAACAGTGGATTTCATGAAAGGTTTTTTTTAAAGGACCCCTACTAAGATAGTGATGATGATTTTCCCAGACAGGGTTTGGACCGACCCAACATATCACTTTTTTTTCTGTGAGGAAAAATGACTGTTTCATCCACCTGAGCCATGACAAAAAAAAGCTCCTGGTTGTTGAGGGTAGGGGATGAAATCCTACCCAGTTACTGCATGTGGGGACCTTTTTTTAAATAAACCATTATAAACGATCCCTATTCACCAACCAGTATCATTCATGGAAAGTATCCAAGGGTTCAAAAACCTCACCAAAAGGTGACTGACCCACCCCCCACAACCTCACCAAAAGGTTCGCCGAGCCAAGTTCGCTGGTGCCACCAGGTATGGAAAATACATGTTCTTTGAGCCTTGGGCACAATACAAGGCGAGGATGCGGGAAAAAAGCTGTGAAAGTCGCTTGGGGCCCTGTTGCCAATCGAGGAAATAAATGGAGTGACATGAGGTATACATGGGGCCCCCCCGAAAAAAATGGCCGAAAATACATGGATAACTGGTGGATTTTTTTCCCTAACATGGAGTTGTGGAACCCCAATTTTGTTGAACCATTTTCATAGTCATTTGGAAGGGGTCCCACAACCCGATCTTTAGGGGGCTTATGATGACCATGGTTATTATAACCCCTTACCAAAAAAAAAAGGAGTGACATGGGTTTAAATAACCCTGAAAAATGGCCCAAGATACATGGAAACTGAAATTTCACCCTACTTATGGAGCCCCATAATTTGGAACAAAAAACCCGCCCACCCAGGATGCCAGTCATCACCTAGGTTGGAGTTCCCATTTTTTTGGTGTGGGAATCCCAACCTAAACCTTCACCCTCTGACGATTGCATCCTGGGTGGCCCCATTTGGTAACGATGACCTGGCGGGTCTACCATTGAGTTGGTCCATTTTGTTGGTGTGTGGTGAGGTGTGGACGTGTTCCAACTTTTCTTTTCTTGGGAGAAAACTTCTTTTTGTGGCATTTTTTTTTGGATGCTTCAAGATTCAAAATTTGAAAGTTTTTTTCTCCAATTTATAACTATAGTATATTTATATAGGTTATTTACAAGTGATGTGTCCTTATTATCGCATCCCAAATCACGAATCCCGACTTGATCCTCAGCTCCAGGCCGAAGCTGAAGAAGTTAAGGCCTGGCTGATGGTGAAGCAACAATTTTTCATGTAAAGATTTGGAATCGTCCAACGAACCGCTTTTTAAAGTGGATGGCTGACAGGTTTCCAGGGTGATATGAATGATCCCCTGGTTTGGCCTATGGGATATTTCACAAATCATCCCCCAGTGACATTTTTTAAACAACCCCAGTTGTAATAGGGTAGATTTGTATAACCAGGAATAAATCCACGTATCCAACAGTTACATTGGATAGATTGGCCTTTTACTGTAGGGGTTTCTCCAGCATGACAAATGACAACTCCATAAACCCATTGTTTGAGCCGATATATTTTATGTAAGTGAAGCTATATAAGGCTGATTTTTTTTTGTTATGGTCTGCGACTTCTCATGTCAGTTGACTAGAGTGGACCGTATTTTTTTGTATGGCATCGTCGCCTATTTTAGTTCGATTTTTTTTCCTTGATGTTGGTTTCGAAGATTTCACATTTTTAGCCCTGAACTTGGATTTGTTTAAGGTGGATTTTTTTACTTCTTTACTGCGGTAAATCACCATCTTTCACCACCATTTGGAAAAATATGTTTGAAGCTTTTTCCAAGCATGCAACAAACACATCCGAGTAGTTGCCTGGAGGATCCTGGAGGGTAATCATCCCTGTTTATAACTGGGTAGTATATATAATCCACTTCTATTTCTAAAGGATCAATTATCCAACCATTTGAAAACATGGTAAAACGGAGGAAATGATCCAATTTGATGACTTCCGTTTTAGGGTGAAGGACTTCACTTTTTGGATGGACCAACATGACATTTAACAAGAAGTTGGATCAACTGACAAAGAACCGGACAATTTTCGTGCCTTTTTTGGGATGGTGAGTTCAAGTGACCCTTTCAAAGGTTGTTGTTGACCTCCAACGATCGGGGAATCAAAAGGTCACGGATTGAATCACGTGGCAGATATTTGTTGGTTGGGAGAAAGGTTCACGTTTTAGTGAAGGGAAAACATACACCCCTGAAATTTAACATAGCCCCTAAAAATAGGCAACCCCAAAAGGAAACTCATCTTCCAATCATCATTTTTCAGGGGCTATGTTAAATTTCGGGGGTGTATAGGAAGTTGTGAGTTTTTTTCTTTTTCTAAGGGGCGTCCTAAACTTACAAGCTATTCAATAGCATGATGACATTACACCAAATTCACCGGGCACATTTCAAGACCTCCAAACAAACAAGTGGAAAAAACCATCACAAAAAAGGAATTGAAAGCAAATAAATTGGGTCCACCCCCCATCCTGATCTATTCAATTTTATGAAGGGGTCAATACTAAGCTTCACGGACTCCACTTTTTTTCAGCGTGGGGGGTTTACTTAACACATCCCGGAAAGACAAACACCCCAATCGGAGTGAAGAAATCCGAAACCAGAAAAGTCACATCGGATTGCAACTTCAAGGATTTTCTGCGAGTTGAACAGTCATCTGGGTGGTGGTTTCACATATTTTTCGTTTTCACCCCTACCTGGGGAAATGATCCAATTTGACTACTGTCATATTTTTGAATTGGGTTGAAGCACCAACTAGTCATGTTCTTCTAGGAAAAAACTCAAACTTTTCCATGCTTGGAGGATCATCCCATGACTTGGAGGAGTCCCCTAAGGATCGGGTTGTTCCCCTTCCAAATGGCATTCACGGCTTATAAATGGGGGTTATTAACCACTGACTAACAGGGATGATCCTCCAAGTGAAACACCGGGGCTGGTTTCCGTTGGACTTTTGTCACTTTTGTGAGATTTGCGGTTCTTGAATGTTTTAACATGTTTTAACCATCACCCGACCGCTAAACAGTTTTTTCAAGGACTCGAAAGGGTGATGTTTTTCAGGGGTGACCATGAACCTGACGCAGCATCTCATGTTGCCCTTTTTTTTTTTGGGGGGGGGGGCATTTTTTTTCCAAACCAATTTTGGTATATTTTTTTTTGTCAAAACGTGTTTTAACTGCAAAGGTATTTGTTTATTGGGACGTTTTTTTTAAGAACCTCCCGAGTTTGTATTTTTTTTTCGAAATGGTGTTTCACTCAGCAGGTAACCCCTCCGAAAACTACCATGGCAATGGAAAATCACCTAATTTTCAATAGGAGATACAACTTTCATTCATGGTTGCTTTTCCAGCCAGTCATCTTAGGGATCTTGGGGGTGTAAGTACAGGACACCCAAAATGGCTGGGACAAATTTTCTGCTAGTTAACCAGTTGGCGAAAAAATCTGATCCAGCTGATGATGACAATGGTGTTGTTGGTAGGTGGAGGCACCAACACCTTCAGAACATGCTGCATTAAAAGCTCAAGTCGCAGTAGCGACTGCAGGTGATGGGGGGGTTTTGCTACTCTTTTTCCAAGCATCATGGTTCGGTGGAAAATGGACCCCTCGGAGACTAAAGTCATCTTCCAGGGCGAACCATGATTATGGGAGGAAGGGTAGATTGTGCTGATGTGATTTCTCTTTTATGGTCAAAAAACACACACATCTCTAAAAATAGGGTCGTTTTCCTTCCCCCCTTTTTCTTTTTGGATGGGTTTTTGGGGATTTCAAAAAAAACCACTCGGTAGTACTCTGAGGTGGCGAATCTTGCTCTTTTCCAATACGAGATCCATGTTTAACAAGCTGGCGATTTTAGGTAAGTAGAGATGTACAATATTGTTTTTAATCATCGCAACGGCAATCTGATAAGAAAACCCTGACACCAACAAAAGAGATACTCTACTACCCCCGCTGAAAATGAATGAACTCGTCCCCAAAAAAGGGACCATGTCAATGTCATCTGAACCATTGATTTTCAGTCGTGTAGCGTGTTTTTTTTTGGTAAATTCGCCGCTTCGGTATTTTCAGTGGATGACAGTATCCCAACGTTAAAACACCCATCAAAAGCAAAACCGATTCAAAGTAAGTCGCGACTTACATAGTACTTGGAGGATGGGCCCCCACTTAGGATAGGGAATCCCAACCTAAACCTTCAAACATGTGACTGGCATCCTGAGTGAGGGGTAGACCGAAGGTTTCCCTTAATAAGGACGGGTAGGTTGACCCCCCTTCAGGCACCTCGCAGGCCGCCGATGGTTCTATCACCAGCGATAGCGTCTTGGGTTTCAACGGAGAAGAAGCTGGAAGTTACATATCTCGAAATTATGATTCTCATGTTGTTGTTGTTGTTGTTGTTGTTGTTGTTGTTGTTGTTGTTGTTGT